>QZGG01000730.1:0-106962 GCA_006409495.1 Sedum album
ATGTGTCCAATCATACTTCCCTTTTAATATATATATATATGATATGATGAGTAATGGATCTAACATTAAATTTTAAACATTGGATAAGAGGGTTGTTAGGATTTAGAAAAAAATGCAGCCAATCATGATTTTTAGGATTTAGAAAAAAGCCAGCCAATTAATTAAAAGAGGGTTTTTAGGATTTATAAAAAAGTCAGCCAATCAGAAAAAAGGGAAAATAATTCAAAATTCTAAAAAAATGACACGTATGCCAAATTACTCACACGGCGACACGTGTCAATCATACTTCTCTTTTAATATATATACTAGGTATTGACCCGCGCAGTGCGCGGGTTGATGAATTTAACGAATGTATTTCTATATAATTAATTGAAAATACAATTGGGGTCTTCGGTAGTTTTGAATTCGGATTATGTTGGGAAAAACATCTCCATCTTTATACTATAAATTCTGAAAAACTTCCTTGAAAACGACATTCATGGTTGAATTTTGGGGTATGTCATCCTTGTCGACAATAAGAATTTTTAAACCCTTCCTCGACGTCACCCTAGACACAGCAACATACAATTGTCCATGTGAAAATACTGGACGGGGCAAATACAATTCTCTCTTTCAATTGCAACCTTAAACAGGTAAGTCTTACCCACCAAGTTCTTGAGTGCAAGAGGCAATATGTTTGGTTCTGCAATCTGAATAACAACACAATATTAACACATTTAGATATCTTTTATTTGTATCAAATTAAATAATGTTTGCAAGAAAATACCTCATCAATATTCAACCCAGCAAGCTCAATGCAAGGCTGATTCACTAACTGGACAGCAATATTATCGAATACAAGCAATTTACCATTCCCTATATTATCAACCATCACTAAATGTAGCTTGTACCTGACGAAGGAAACACATAATATTTAGTGTCCCAAAAAGGCAGCTTTGGATCAAAAAACAATTAAAAAAGACGCTACAAATAAAAGAATAACCTGGGTATGGATTTTGGATCATAAGCTTGGCATTTTTCACAATAATAACTAAAAGTCAGCTTGTTGTCATCATCTCCAACCTCACCAATTTCATTAGCCACCTGCTGTACTTTTTTTGAACAGACATTACAACTCAGGTAATACCATCACATGTCCGAATCAATGGCAGTAATTGTGCACATCAGAATACACTTCTCAGCCTGTTCAATACACCATCAGATTTATTAATGCAACTATTAAGTCCAAAAAAAAAACTAAATCAATATGTATATCACACACGAATTACTGAATGATCACTGAAGTCTTGAAGTTAAATACCTGAGATGAATCAATCATCTGGGCAATTGATCTCCTAGGTGTGTGGATAAAAAAATCATCCTTAGCAGAATCTCTAGAGAAGCTGGACCGCGGGGTAGACTGGACAACTTCTAATGCTAGATCATCTTGAGGTAACCTTGTCGTGTGAACACAAATAAATAAATACTGTCAATTAGATCATGCTTTTAAATAACGGGGTTAACAATATCATCAAAGACTTAGACAACAAAACTTACAGAGATGCAAAAACTTCAACTTCAGGAATGTCAGGATTTAGACACACGTCTGATACATTGTATGCATTACTCACACTATGTTGATCTGCAAGTTTCCATTTAAAAGAAGCATCAGTTATGAAACTACAGGATATAAGCATAGACGATTTCTTGCTGAATCAAGTTATTACCCTTCCAGGCTTTTATTTTTCCAAACCTCAAGACACAAATGACTGCATTTTTACCATGATCTTTAATAGCATCGGACACAGTCAAAGCAAAGTTACCCCACAATACCATTGGTAAGCGATCATCACTATAAATAATAAAGAGAGCAAACTTTTATTAGAATGAAACATTTAGTCGAATAATATATTATGCATTACTGAGGATATCAAAATGAAAAGGCAATTTTTTTATACTCAGTGTTGCGGAGTTCCAAGGAAATCTTATGATTTTCTTCCCATTAACTGAGATAACCTCGAGATGGCTAGCTTCAACAATCTGCCCAATGACATCCGAACACACAAAAAAAAATTAGTCAAATTCTGGATTGTGAGTGCATGTTTAAAAAAATTAGTCAAATTACTCACCAACTAAGAAGTCTGGATTGAGAGAACCATTTAGTATTCCTTTGTAACAGACTGGTTGAAGGCCAGTGTGATTCAAAGGATCATCATCGCATGATTTGATGCGGGTTGTGGACAGGAAACCAATTTTAAAATTGTGATTAGTTGTTCGGTACGTACCAATGGAGACACTCAAAGAGAAATTAGTAAATATATTAGTTTTCCCTTCAATCAAGAAGGGTTCAAACTTAGTCACCAAGTCCTTTTTAACAGTGGCATGACTCCTGTCACCCTGTTAAATGAAATATGGATCGAGAATGAAATATGTATAAATATTAGGAACAAAAGATTCAAGTAAAAATAAAAATGAAACTCACATTAGAATCAACGAAGACCATTTCAACAGTCTCGCCACTTGTTGTAGAGTACTGCTTCCAAAGGCGAATAATTTTAGCTTTGATTCTCCAAATGGATTTGAAGGGTTTTAGTTCGGCAATGGTGTTCATAGCAGCCATGGGTATGACAATTAAAAGGAAGAAAAATTATTCTGGTTGAATATGAATAATATATATATATATATATATATATATATGTTGCATCAACTCTATGAATATGAATAAAACGTTGAATTTAATTTTTCATTAATCAAATCAAAATACACTGAAAAGGAAAGTTAACCTGTTAATCGGATGTGGCATATTATGATTCTAACAGATAATTAATTTGAATAACATATGTTGATGAGTGATGGATTTAACATTAATTTTTAAACATTGGATAAGAGGATTGTTAGGATTTAGAAAAAAGCCAGCCAATCATGATTTGGAATTAAGATTAAAATCATGATTTGGAAAAATTAAATTTATGAGTGATGGATTTAACATTAAATTTTAAACATTGGATAAGAGGGTTGTTAGGATTTAGAAAAAAGGCAGCCAATCATGATTTTTAGGATTTAGAAAAAAGCCAGCCAATTAATTAAAAGAGGGTTTTTAGGATTTATAAAAAAGTCAGCCAATCAGAAAAAAGGGAAAAGAATTCAAAATCCTAAAAAAATGACACGTATGCCAAATCGCTCACACGGCGACACGTGTCAATCATACTTCTCTTTTAATATATATGATGACACGTATGCCAAATCGCTCACACGGCGACACGTGTCAATCATACTTCTCTTTTAATATATATATGATGATATTATTTAATAATTAAATTATCAAAATTATATTTTTAAATTTTTATTATAATTGGAATAGTATTTTAAAATAAAAAAATTAATGAAATCAAACTATATCAATTTTTATTATAAATAATATATATTAAATTAATTTATTGTAATTCACAAAAATAATAGATTATATGTTCTCTTATTAATTTTTTGAAATGGTCATGGGTGTAAAGGGTGTCTTTCGATCGGATCGAGTTGTATTAGATCAGATCTGAGTGGGTTAGATTTGCCGGAGAAATGTTAGGTCAAAGTATGTCCTAAATAAATAAGATTGAAAGAAACCAGAAAGTCTAAGGGCTTTTACGCCCAAAATCTTTGAACCGGATAGGGCATTTTCGAATCAAATATATAATTATTTCGACTGATAATGTAAGAATGTATAATATTTTAGGGTTCGTTTGGTATGTTTTTAAAATCAGAAATCAAAATCGAAATGGATCATTCTTTTTAACAAGTTGTTTGGAATGGTCATGAAATCAACTAATGTTTGATACTTAAAGTTAAAATATCAAATGATATATTTCTATAAAATTATAGTATAAAATTGGAATGTTAATTTTACACCCTAAAATGATATATTTTGATTGTGTTTTATCAATGATTGAGTTTCTATTATCACATTAATGAAATATGTGATTTGCAAAGACGTAATACAATCTCAGTTATTTATGAAATGCAGTCAAATGTATGTTGGGTTTACGAGTCTACAAAATAGAAAGAAATTTCATCATATCTATCATCTTAAACTAACAACAAAAATTAATTAGTTTTTTAGTTTTTGCAATAACCAATACCAACTAATACTCCTCTCAAATTATGCATGTTAAACAAATGCTAAAACTTAGGACACTTACACCCATGGACCTTCCGGTTGGGTTGGACTATGGGTCGGTCCTTCGTTCGCGATACATCAGTAGACTAACAGTTGGGTTGAACCTTCTGAAGGTCCATACAGACGATGGTGTGGATCATCGGAAGACCCAATGATTAGTCTGAACCTTCAATATTATATTAATATAATTTATTTAAAACCAATAATTTATTTTTAAAAAATTATTATTATTAAGAGATCACATAATATTTAGCATCAAATCTTATATATATCAATTATAAAATTAAGATATTCCAAATATAATAAGAAATTGTAAAATTAAAATTTAACTTTGATAATTTTATTATTAAATTTATTATTTATGAATATTGCTTACCCCACGTGTTAGTCCATGAGTACATTGTGCAGATGGAGGACTAGTGAATAGTGGCTTAGCCCCGGATAAGAAAAGGTTCAACTTACCCAATGGGTGTAAGTGCACTTAGGGCATTTAGCAATGTGCCAATTTGCTGAGTTACATAAAGATAAAAAATTTGGTAGATTGAAAATGGGAGTTCAATCCGAACAACAAATGTATGGGCTATACCAACATGTTCCATCAAATGGGCCAGAATGGAAGGAAGCTAGGGTTATTCTGAAATTAGCCCATGGAAGCAGATGGAGCACGTGGATGAGGATGAAGTGGAGGAACGACGGTCACAAAAGAGGAAGGAGCAGCTCAGTAGTATTTTAAGGTGAACAAGCAGAAGTTGAAGTCAGATACACAGATGACGAGTGTGGACACTGAGATCAATCGGGAAGCAAATGATGTGTTAGCTGATGTTGGATCTGTGTTACATGAGGAAGGGAGACTCCATGAAGCCTGCCAAAGCTTCGAGAGAGTAGATAAGGGAAGGAAGAAGAAGAGCAGAGATAGAGAAGAGAGCAGTGAGGAGATGAGAGATTTCAATCACAGCAAACTTGTTTATTCCATACGATTTCCAACCCTATTTATAAGATCATAGCTAGATCATTACATAGCAGTTGGTCATAATTGAATCGAGCCTAGCCTGCCACCTGTCCTTCTCCAATTGATTTCACAAAAGTTGTTGCAGGATATCGTGAAGACGCCCGTTTCTTGCGACACCCTCTACCTTCTATTCGGTTTGTTACATTACTCCCCCCGATGAGTAAGATCTCGCCCTCGAGATCAAAGTCTGGGTAATCTTCCTTGATCTTCTTACAGTCCACCCATTCAGCATCCTCTAAGTGCTGGCCCTCATATAATACCAAAACTTGTGATACCTCCAACCCACCACGATTCAGGACTCTGTGATTAAGGATCTCCTTAGATTGTATGCTTGGAAATGAATGAACAAAACAATCCGGCCAAGACACATGAAATGGAGGTGATCCTTTGCAGCGTTTCAAGTTTGAAACATGGAAAACCGGGTGAATCCGAGACTCCTCCGGCAGAGCCAATCGGTATGCAACAGGGCTATGTTTAACTGTGACGAGAAACGGGCCATAATAGCGCTTTGCCAATTTGTTTGAATGACGCAGCTTCAAAGATGTTTGGCGATATGGTTGCAATCTCACAAATACCCAGTCACCAATGTCATAGTTCACATCCGTCCTATGTTTATTAGCCTGCAGAGCCATGCGTTGTTGAGCCCTTAATAGATTAGCCTTCAATAGGGTTCGCAACGTTGTCCGTTCTACCAGCAACTTGTCCACTGATGCTACCTTTGATGTCCCTGCCACATAATCAAGTAACACCGGAGGTGGTCTCCCATACACGGCCTCAAAAGGAGTGAGACGCAGGCCGGAATGCAAGGAGGTGTTATAATGAAGTTCAACCCAAGGTAAATAATTCATCCACTGTGACTGGCACTCCGACAAAAAGCATCTAAGATAGTCCTCAAGCAACCTATTCAAGATCTTAGTCTGGCCATCAGATTGCGGGTGATACGCCATGCTGAAAGATAGTTTAGTCCCCTGCAACCGAAAGAGTTCCTTCCAAAAAGAGCTTAGGAACTTAGCATCTCGATCCGACACAATACCAGTGGGCAAACCATGAAGGCGACATATATCCCTCGCAAAAACTCCAGCCACATCTTCTGCTGATGCACTATTTTTAAGGGGACAGAAATGAGCGTACTTTGAAAGCCGATCGACTACCACAAGTATGGATGATTTGCCCTGTGACATTGGTAATTCAACTATGAAGTCCATTGAGATTTCATCCCATATGCGCTCTGGAATGGGTAAAGGCTGCAATAAACCCGGAGATGCTGTGTTTAGAGGCTTTACTTGTTGACAAGTCTCACATTGATTCACATAAGTTCTCACATCCTTACGCAGACCCTTCCAGGCAAAATTTGCTTGTATCCGAGCAGTGGTCCGATCAATGCCAACATGTCCGCCAACCGGAGTGTCATGATATTCTTGTAGAATCAAGTTCTTGATTGCTACATTGTCACCCACAAAGATCCGATCTTTAAACAATAGCAAACCATCCTGTATTTTGAAATCCTTGTACAAGTCCGGACTCAGTTCCACATTCCGCAATAAAGACTTAGATTTCTCACATGTAGCATACATAGCTCTAAGAGCTCTCAATAAGCCAAATACCGGTTTTGTGTGACCCTACATCGTCAAACAAACCGGCTGACCCGCCCTCGACAATGCATCAGCAGGAACATTGTCTTTACCTGGTCGAAAACCACATCAAAATCATACCCAATTAGCTTACTTACCCAGCGTTGCTGCTCTGGAGTGTGAATAGTCTGAGTGAGTATCACGCGGAGGGGCTGATGATCCGTTTCAATTACAAAGTGACTGCCAAGTAGATAATGTCTCCATTTCTGAATTGCCATGACAACAGCAGCAAGCTCTCGATTATAAGCTGAACTTCTCTGTAAAGAGGGCAAAAATTGGCAGCTATGGTATGCCACAGGATGTCCCAGCTGAGATAGGACAGCCCCCATCCCCAGCCCAGACGCATCAGTGTGAACAGTAAATGGCAATTGAAAATCTGGTAGGCGCAGAATTGGAGCATTTGCCAATATGTTCTTGAGGTTTAAGAATGCTGCAGTTGCCTCCTCGTCCCAAACAAAAGCATCCTTTCTCAGAAGTTTGGTTAAAGGAGATGCCATCTTAGCATAATTTGAAACAAAATGTCTATAATAACCTGTAATAACGAGAAAACCACGCAACTGTTTTAGATTAACAGGAAAGACCAGTTGAGAATAGCTTGTACCTTCTCTGGATCAACTTCCATGCCATCAGCCGAAATGATATGCCCCAGATAATGGACTCTGGATAAAGCAATGGTACACTTAGAGGCATTAGCATAATAAGAATGATTCAGCAGTAGAGAAAAGACCTCTCGTAAGTGGTGTAGGTGCTCTTCCCAACCTCGGCTATAAATGAGAATATCATCCATAAAAACCAGCACATATTTGCATAATAAAGGCCTGAACAAGTCATTCATGGCAGCTTGGAATGTCGACGGAGCATTGGTGAGTCCAAATGGCATGACGAGGAATTCAAAATGTCCATCATGTGTCCTGAAGGCTGTTTTGTGAACATCCCCTTTAGCCATTAGGATCTGATGATACCCGGATCGCAAGTCTAGTTTTGAAAATGTAGTGGCACCATGCAGTTCATCAAACAGTTCGTCAATTGCTGGCATGGGAAAGCGGTCTTTGACAATGATTGCGTTCAAGGCTCTAAAGTCGACACAAAACCTCCAAGTGCCGTCCTTTTTCTTTACCAATAAAACAGGTGATGAAAATGGACTGTTACTGCGACGTATGATGCCTTCAGCCAACATTTCTTTTACCATTTTTCAATCTCAATCTTCTGAAAATGAGGGTACCTGTAGGGACGGACATTCACTGACGCAGCACCTGGACATAAAGGAATATGGTGATCATGGGATCGGGAAGGAGGTACACGTCTTTAAAATCCTTTAATAAGTACACCAAGGAAGCCTGCTGATCCACACTTAACTCAGCTGGTATCTCAGGGAGAGTGCCACTCACTAACTCATCCTTTGAATCAAGTAAATCCATGTGGAATAAGGACATAACTGCGCCCACACGCTGCGCCTTCTTTAACTTTCCTACAGACATAGCACTAAACTGCATATTAGAGGTCACCCCTGTAACTTCAGACTTGTACCATTATAAGAGACTTGCACCCAAAGTTCCTTATAATCGAATGTAGTTGGTCGGACACT
Organism: Sedum album; assembly: GCA_006409495.1. Classification (NCBI taxonomy): domain Eukaryota; kingdom Viridiplantae; phylum Streptophyta; class Magnoliopsida; order Saxifragales; family Crassulaceae; genus Sedum; species Sedum album. The sequence continues at coordinate 8,370 of QZGG01000730.1, forward strand.
TGCTAACCACTGGGCTCCTAGCACAGCATCTGCCCCATAAATGGGCAACAAATAGAAATCAATCTCAAAGCAAACTCCGGTCAACCAAACAGGAACAGCTCGACAGAGCCCTTCACAGCGCAGCTGCTCACCATTCCCCACAGTCACTCCTAACTCCTTGGTGGACTCCACTGCTAACCCTGCATGTTTGGCAATGCGAGTTTGGAGGAAGTTGTGAGTAGAACCTCCATCCACCAAAATCATGATGTTCTCATTGAGCAAAGTACCAGACAGCCGTATCGTGCTTGGAATGTTGCAACCTTGCATTGCGTTGAAAGAGATCGTAGGTTCCTCCTTCAAAATTGGGTTATCGGGCGACTCAGTAATCAACTGTTCATTATCAGGAATACCATCCTCTTCCAAAATCATACACTGAAATTTAGGTTTGCATAAGTGGCCTGGAAAGAAACGTTCATCACATATAAAACAAAGACCCTTCTCTTTCGAGCAGTGATTTCTGCTGGAGTGAGCTTTCGAATGGGTAAGGTGCCAGGCGACGAAACAGGGCGTTGAGCATTGAATTTGCTTCCAATATTGGGTGAGGCAAATTGTCGAGCACCTGGTGGGCGTGATCCAACCCATCGACTCGCCAATAACTTCTGCTCTGCAATACGTGCCGTACCCATCGCTGCCTGCAAAGTTCCTTGGAAAACAACACATCTCATTATGCACTTCATCTTTAAGTCCAGCCAGAAATCATTTAACAAGTTCTCAGGCGATAACCCAGGTGTACGGACAGAGAGTTCCTCGAACTCTTGGATGTAGGAAGCCACTGATGAAGTTTGATGCAGTTTATTCAGTGCTATTTCTGCATTCCAAAACAAAGAGGGACCAAAACGAGAAGTAACATCAGATTTGAAAGAGGCCTAGTCGCTTACCTGATGGGTACCATTTAACCATTGAAACCATTTCAGCGCCTCCCCAGCCAAATAAAACACTGCGACAGTCATCATTTGTTCCATGGGAATTTTATTGACCTCAAAGTAGCGTTCCATCTGGAACAAACAGCCTTCCACCCCTTCACCTGAAAATATTGGCACCTCAATCCGTAGTGGTTTCGTTGGTTGAATCAAGGTGTCTCCGCCTGAGTTTGCTGGGCCAGTGACTATCGTTGTGTGTTGTCTTGGGCTGGTATTAGGAGGAGTGAACATGGGAGGGGTAGCCAACAGTGGTGGGAGTCGAGGTGACTCCATCGGCTGTTTGTCCTTCCTCTTATCCATCCCAATCCCCGCCTGCATGTTTTCCAACATCTCCATCAACCGATCAAAGCGAGCCGTGTTCAAGGCAGATTCCTCGGCCCTCTGTTGCTCAGCCTCTTGATGCTTCTGGCTAAGATCAGTCACAACCTGAGAAAGGGTAGAAACCATTTCTGCAGTCGCCGCTGTGGTTCTAGTCTCAGGCATGATCAATGAAAGCACCAAATGAAGCCTGCCAAAGCTTCGAGAGAGTAGATAAGGGAAGGAAGAAGAAGAGCAGAGATAGAGAAGAGAGCAATGAGGAGATGAGAGATTTCAATCACAACAAACTTGTTTATTCCATACGATTTCCAACCCTATTTATAAGATCATAGCTAGATCATTACATAGCAGTTGGTTATAACAGAATCGAGCCTAGCCTGCCACCTGTCCTTCTCCAACTGATTTCACAAAAGTTGTTGCAAGATATCGTGAAGACGCCCGTTTCTTGCGACACCCTCTACCTTCTATTCGGTTTGTTACACTCCACCTCCGCAAATGAGGCTCTTGCTGTGGAATTGTAGAGGGTTGGGGCCTTCTTCTGCAATTCCTTGTTTTCGTGACCTTGTCACGACCAATAGACCTCAGGTATTGGCTTTGATTGAAACAAAAGTTAAAGGGAATAAGTGGGACGAAATTATATATCGTTTGGGGTTTCAAAACTATTTTTGGGTACCCCCTGTTGGAGAAATCAGGAGGTTTAGCAATTCTTATAGTCAAGAATTATTCCAAAGTGCATATTGATTTTGCTGTTAATTATAGTGAGTTGTGGAATGTCAGACACTTATGAAGATAAGTTAAGCAGAATAAAAGATGATTTAATTAAGTGGAATGTCAGACACTTTGGGAGAGTTCGTAGGCATATTAAGAATCTTCAGAATAATCTTGAAATCATTAGAGTCTCCCACGGAATGAAGAAAATATAAATGCTGAGCAAGAGATAATGAACGAACTTAGTGAATGGTGTACTCGAGAGGAGATTCATTGGAAACAAAGATCCTCATAAGGCACCAGGGCCTGATGGCTTCTCTGCTCTCTTTTTTCAGAAGTTTTGGAGTATTGTCAGGGAGGATTTTGTGAAGGGTGCTTTGAACTTTCTGAATGATGGTGTGTTGCTTGATACTATTAATGACACTCTGATTGTTTTAATTCCTAAGGTTAAAGGAGCAGCAAGGCTTCAGGAATTCAGACCAATTAGCTTATGCAAATGGCGAGTACAATTTCAAAGGTTATGGCTAATAGATCCCAACTTGTCTTAGATAAGGCAATATCCCATGTTCAGTGTGCTTTTGTAAAGGGTAGGAGCATTATTGATTATGTTATTGTGGCTCATGAAGTTGATCATTACATCAAATCCATTAGCAGATCAAAATCAGGATGGGGCTCCTTGAAATTAGATGTGTCTAAAACATATGATAGGGTAGAATGGCTTTTTCTTGAAATGATGTTAAAGAAGCTGTTGATCAATGGGTTAGGAGAGTTATGCAGTTAATCATGAGTGTCAATTATAGGATTAAGATTAATGGAAACGTCACTGGTTGCTTTAAACCTAGGCGTGGTTTGCGAGAAGGTGATCCACTTGCACCATACATGTTCTTAGTTGTATCTGAATGGCTTTCACAGACTATTAATGAAAGACAAAGGAATGGTGTTTTGTCTGGTGTGAGTATTTGTAGGAATGCTCCAAAAATTTATCATCTATTTTTCGCTGATGACTGTACGATATTTTTGAAGGTCTCCTCAGAAGAAGTTAGTGTCATTCGTTACCTGCTGGACATTTATTCAAAGATTTCAGGACAGAAGGTGAATTATGATAAATCTAGTTTGGTTGTTAGTAAAAACATTTCTGCTGAGTTAAGGAGTTTTGTTCTTGACATTCTTCAAGTAGGATTGAAATCTCAGCATGAAAAATACTTGGGGCTTCCATCGACTTTTGGTAGAAATAAATCAGGTCCTTTTTTCCATTTAACTGAAAAGGTTTGTAATAAAGTGAACAGTTGGGGAACTGCAATGTTGTCAATGGGAGGGAAGGAAATAATGGTTAAGTCTGTGCTAAATGCTATTCCCTTATATGCTATGCAGTGCTTTATTTTGCCAAAATAGATTATCGAATGTTTGAGGAAACAGATTGTTAGATTTTGGTGGAAGCAGTCTGAAAATAAGAATCATATGCACTAGGTAAAGGCTAGATGGCTTTATACCCCGAAAATTGAAGGTGGTTTGGGTTTTACTGAACTGAATCACATGAACAGAGCCCTTGTGACTAAGATAGGTTGGAAATTGTTAGTGAAGCCAGATTTATTAGTGTCCAAGCTTTTAAAATCAAACTATTTTAAAGACCGTGCCTTTTTTGATGTTATGCTAGGAAATAGACCATCTTTTATATGGAGTAGCATCCATTCAGTGAAATCTTTAATTCTTGCAGGCACTATTAGAGATGATGAGGATGAAATTTTCGTATGGAAGGAGGACAGTGGCGGTTTTTCTGTGAAGTTAGCATTTGAGCTCTCTGATAAGGAATCAAGGAAAACTGAGTATATAAATAAAGGAGAACAGTCTGATGGTAGTAGAATTAATACTTTTTGGCGATCTTTTTGGAAGCTCCCAATTCCATCAAAAGTTAAAATATTTGGCTGCCGGTTGTTTCATTCGGGTTTGCCGTTGGGTCTAAATCTTTTAAGAAGAAACTAGGTATTTACCCGCACAAGGTGCGGGGTGAAGTTATATTTTGAGTTATTTTAAGTAATTTTAAGTAATTTTAAGTAATTTTAAGTAATTTAAATTTGATATAATCAGTTTTACTTGAGTGTAAAGAAATATTGATTAGGAACACTTTTCATAAATGTACATATGAATTAGGAAAGATTCTTCATCACTTTTCTGTGCGGCATTTACTAAATGTACATAGGAATTTTAAATTGGTTCAAATTTATGTCATTAAATTGCTTGCCAAAAAAATACATGAGAATCATTCCACTGCAATATTTGATTTTTAATGACATAATAAGGAATCTGATATGATATATTCTACAAAATTGATTTTATAAAGAATGTTGTGTGTATAATACCTAAATTTAAAATTTAAAATTGGTTGCCTAAATTTAAAATTGGCCCAACGAAGGAAAGCTACATTTATTTGTTTATTTTTAATTAAATAAATTAGATTTGCCACAAGTCACGCTAGGGTTTTAGTTCGGAATTTTAAATTGGTTCAAATTTATGTCATTAAATTGCTTGCCAAAAAATACCTTATAATCATTCTACTGTAATATTTGATTTTTAATGACATAATAAGGAATCTGATATAATATATTCTACAAAATTGATTTTATAAAGAATGTTGTGTGTATAATACCTAAATTTAAATTTAAAATTGGTTGCCTAAATTTAAAATTTAAAATTGGTTGCACACAAATTTAAAATTGGTTGCACACAAATTTAAATTTAACAATATATGGATGTCGGAATTTATATATATTGCAGTGGAATGATTCTCAGGTATTTTTTTGGCAAGCAATCATGTTTAAAAATTCCGACATCCATATATTGTTAAATTTAAATTTGTGTGCAACCAATTTTAAATTTTAAATTTAGGCAACCAATTTTAAAAAATTCGATAAGTATTTACAGTTCAGTCCTCCATGATTTAAAAATATTATTAAAAAAATCCAGCCAATTAGAAAAAAGGAAAAAGAATTCAAAATTCTAAAAATTGACACATAGGCCAAATTGCTCATGTTTAAAAATTCCGACATCCATATATTGTTAAATTTAAATTTGTGTGCAACCAATTTTAAATTTGTGTGTAACCAATTTTAAATTTTAAATTTAGGCAACCAATTTTAAAAAATTAGATAAGTTTTTATAGTTCAGTCCTTCATGTTTTCAAAAAATTATTATTCAAAAAAAAACCAGCCAATCAGAAAAAAGGAAAAAGAATTCAAAATTCTAAAAAATGACACATAGGCCAAATTGCTCACACGACGACACGTGTCCAATCATACTTCCCTTTTAATATATATACTAGGTATTTACCCGCACCTTGTGCGGGTGAAGTTATATTTTGAGTAATTTTAAGTAATTTAAATTTGATATAATCAGTTTTACTTGAGTGTAAAGAAATATTGATTAGGAAAACTTTTCATAAATGTACATATGAATTAGGAAATATTCTTCATCACTTTTCTGTGCGGCATTTACTAAATGTACATAGGAATTTTAAATTGGTTCAAATTTATGTCATTAAATTGCTTGGCAAAAAATACCTGAGAATTATTCCACTGCAATATTTGATTTTTAATGACATAATAAGGAATCTGATATGATATATTCTACAAAACTGTTATACAGAATGTTGTGTGTATAACCTAAATTTAAAATATAAAATTGGTTGGCTAAATTTAAAATTGGTCCAACGAAGGAAAGCTGCATTTATTTGTTTATTTTTAATTAAATAAATTAGATTTGCCACAAGTCACGCTAGGGTTTTAGTTCGGAATTTTAAATTGGTTCAAATTTACATCATTAAATTGCTTGCCAAAAAAATACTTGAGAATCATTCCACTGCAATATTTGATTTTTAATGACATAATAAGGAATCTGATATGATATATTCTACAAAATTGATTTTATAAAGAATGTTGTGTGTATAGAGTTCGGTTCTTAAGGGACATTAAAATTTTGTAAGACAAAAGAACATCATCTCAACCGTTCATTTTGATTAATCTGACGGTTGAAATTAAGTAAATTATGAATTAAAATAGGTGGTTGAATTAGCAATATACACGGGCGGTTGAGAATTACGGTTATCAATATCAACCGTTGGATGGATTGAGATCAACGGTTGAGATGATTCCTTCCGTCTCACAAAAAAATTGGTATTGTCCTTCCTAGAATTTAATCCTGTGTGTATAATACCTAAATTTAAAATTTAAAATTGGTTGCCTAAATTTAAAATTTAAAATTGATTGCACACAAATTTAAAATTGGCTGCACACAAATTTAAATTTAACAATATATGGATGTCGGAATTTATATATATTGCAGTGGAATGATTCTCAGGTATTTTTTTGGCAAGCAATCATGTTTAAAATTCCGACATCCATATATTGTTAAATTTAAATTTGTGTGCAACCAATTTTAAAATTTAAATTTAGGCAACCAATTATAAAAAATTTAAAAATAGTTTTTACAGTTCAGTCCTCCATGTTTAAAAATATTATTATTCAAAAAAAAGCAAGGCAATCAGAAAAAAGGAAAAAGAATTCAAAATTCTAAAAAAATGACACATAGGCCAAATTGCTAATGTTTAAAATTCCAACATCCATATATTGTTAAATTTAAATTTGTGTGCAACCAATTTTAAATTTTAAATTTAGGCAACCAATTTTAAAAAATTAGATAAGTTTTTATAGTTCAGTCCTCCATGTTTTAAAAATATTATTATTCAAAAAAACCAGCCAATCAGAAAAAGGAAAAAGAATTCAAAATTCTAAAAAATGACACATAGGCCAAATTGCTCACACGACGACACGTGTCCAATCATACTTCCCTTTTAATATATATACTAGGTATTTACCCGCACCTTGTGCGGGTGAAGTTATATTTTGAGTAATTTTAAGTAATTTAAATTTGATATAATCAGTTTTACTTGAGTGTAAAGAAATATTGATTAGGAAAACTTTTCATAAATGTACATATGAATTAGGAAAGATTCTTCATCACTTTTCTGTGCGGCATTTACTAAATGTACATAGGAATTTTAAATTGGTTCAAATTTATGTCATTAAATTGCTTGGCAAAAAATACCTGAGAATTATTCCACTGCAATATTTGATTTTTAATGACATAATAAGGAATCTGATATGATATATTCTACAAAATTGTTATACAGAATGTTGTGTGTATAACCTAAATTTAAAATATAAAATTGGTTGTCTAAATTTAAAATTGGCCCAACGAAGGAAAGCTGCATTTATTTGTTTATTTTTAATTAAATAAATTAGATTTGCCACAAGTCACGCTAGGGTTTTAGTTCGGAATTTTAAAATTGGTTCAAATTTACGGATCCATATCCGATGCTGCCACTTTTGGTGCAGCCATATGCTGCAAGTTTTAAAACGACCTAGTTTTGGGTGTTTTTTAAGCAAAACTGTGTAGTTTAATCTAAAACACTATATTTACAAACTGACCCCGTTGTCAAAATGACGTCATTTTAGGAATGAAACGACGTCGTTTTGTCTCGCAGTTTTTGGCTTAGCATTACTGGATCTCATTCCCAAATTTACATCAGTAAATTGCTTGCCAAAAAAATACCTGAGAATCATTCCACTGCAATATTTGATTTTTAATGACATAATAAGGAATCTGATATGATATATTCTACAAAATTGATTTTATAAAGAATGTTGTGTGTATAGAGTTCGGTTCTTAAGGGACATTAAAATTTTGTAAGACAAAAGAACATCATCTCAACCGTTCATTTTGATTAATCTGACGGTTGAGATTAAGTAAATTATGAATTAAAATAGGTGGTTGAATTAGCAATATACACGGGCGGTTGAGAATTACGGTTATCAATATCAACCGTTGGATGGATTGAGATCAACGGTTGAGATGATGTCCTTCCGTCTCACAAAAACTTGTATGTCCTCCTAGAATTTAATCCTGTGTGTATAATACCTAAATTTAAAATTTAAAATTGGTTGCCTAAATTTAAAATTTAAAATTGATTGCACACAAATTTAAAATTGGCTGCACACAAATTTAAATTTAACAATATATGGATGTCGGAATTTATATATATTGCAGTGGAATGATTCTCAGATATTTTTTTTGCAAGCAATCATGTTTAAAATTCCGACATCCATATATTGTTAAATTTAAATTTGTGTGCAACCAATTTTAAAATTTAAATTTAGGCAACAAATTATAAAAAATTTAAAAATTAGATAAGTTTTTACAGTTCAGTCTTCCATGTTTTAAAAATATTATTATTCAAAAAAAAACCAGCCAATCAGAAAAAAGGAAAAAGAATTCAAAATTCTAAAAAAAATGACACATAGGCCAAATTATTCACACGACGACACGTGTCCAATCATTTTTCCCTTTTAATATATATATGATGATGTTTCTAGTGATGAATCTTGTGTGTTATCTGGTTGTAAAATAGAATCTGGGATCCATCACTTTTTGAAGTGTCGGTGGGCTAAATCTATATGGGGTTTGGCTGTTGTTAATAGATGCAGTTGTGAAAATTATGTTGACATGGCATGCTAGATGTATGACAACCTTATGAATCTCCATGATATAATTGATTGAGTATTCATTTTTTGCCCATACCTCTTTATTTCATTGCTAGACCAAGAATGTATGAATTTAACGGCCACTACGCCGGCGGTAGTTAAGCAGTTGGTCACGGCGGAGGGCGAGTGATAACACACAATTATATGAGTTAAAAATCATCCAAACCCATTATTTTATGTTTCTTTCTCGTATCAAATGCGTCACTTATAGTATTGTTTGAATTTCAGGAAAGAAACTCAAGAATGCACAAAATCTTGCCCAAAAAGTAGCCGTTGGACACCAAGCTTACGCCCCTGGAATTTCCAAGCTTACGTCCAAGGATTTATTATAAATTCAAGAGATGTGTACTTGGTGAATTAAAGAGACGTGCGCTTGGTAAATTAAAGAGACGTGCGCTTGGAGTGTCCAAGCTTACGTCCCTGGAATTTCCAAGCTTACGTCCAAGGATTTTTTATAAATTCAAGAGACGTGCGCTTGGTAAATTCAAGAGACGTGTGCTTGGAGAGGCTAGAGGCAGCATTTATGAGCATCGAAGAACTCAACAAATTTGGCCATAATTGGCCAAATTCTTCCAATATCTGAGGACCTATTAGTGCTGGAAAATGGAGGCTATAAAAGGGGACCTAATCTACACAAAATGAGACCACCTCTCCATCATTTTATTTAGCACCATTTTCTTCACATTTTGGAGATCATCTCCAAATGGTGTGGTGTAGCTGCTGGATTTGGAAGAGGAGATCATCATCAGGGCTGCTGAATTTTGTAGAGAAGATCATCATCATACTCAGTGACAATTCTCTATTCTCATCTTGTTACTTCATTGTTGTAGTTATGAATCTTATAGTTACTAAACTCCCCCAATTTGGGGAGTTGTTTGTTAACATATATTGATGAGTTTTATTGCATGATTATTTTGTGTGAATTTTATTACAATTCTTTGTGCTTGATACATGCTTGAATGTTTCTTTAGAGTAGCCTAGCGGTGAACTATATTAACATGTCTTGCATGATGTTTGTTTGATATCATTTTAGTAAAGCCTAGCGGTGTAGCTGTTTTGATATTTATTCAAGCTATTATCAATCTTCATGAGAACTTAGCGATTATTTGAAGACTAGGATATATAGAATTATTTACATATTATCTTAGCGGATGTATGTTTGTTGTGTCTCTAGCGGGAACAACTAAATAAATTCACATGAATAAACATGATAACAATTATTTTATGTTGCAAACAACTCCTTAAATTGGTGTATTGGTAGTTATGTATTATTTGTTACTTGTTACTAAATCAATTATTAAAAACCCCCCTTTAGGAATTATTAGTGGAATAAAAAAATATACTCTTGACTTAAATTGCTCTCTCTTGGGTTCGACCCTACTTGCCGCTGGCTAGCTTGTAGGAAAAATATAGATTTAAATTTGAGGCACTCAACGACATGCTCGCCAGCGAGAGTGGATAAGGCGAAGGAGATGACGAAATTGAAGTTTGGGGTTTTAGGGGATTCTAAAAATTGTAGCAACGAAAGTATTTCTGTTAGCGACGAAAGAATTAGGGAGAATACACTTCAAAACGGTCATAAATGGTATATAAAGTTTTGCTCATGTGGATCCATGTATTTTGGTGGACTCGTAAATCCCATTTGCAATCATTGATTGTATTTTTTGGACGCACAAAATTGTGCCAACACATTAATGAAACATGTGAGTTGCACGTGATTGCACACGTGAATTGCACATGTCAAGTGCAAATACGTGGTGCAATCTCGTGCGTCCAAAAAATGCGGAAAGTAAGCTGCACACAAAAATTACAGGAGTCACTGTAGTGACAAACGGACACTATGAGGGACCGGCAGAGCTCAATGAGTCGAGGCACTCATATGGAGAGCGACCAAGGAAGCGTAAAACCCATCTTTAATGTTTATGAGTGTTTCGTGCCGGCCTTTCTCGACTATGACGCCGTTTTTTACCACGGCGATCACATCAGCATTTTTGACGGTTGAGAGTCGATGAGCTACCACAACGGTGGTTCTGTTGACCACGACTCGGTCCAATGCGTCCCGGATAACTCCCTTGGATTCTGCGTCTGATGCACTAGTCGCCTCGTCTAGTAGTCAGATTCTTGGGCTTTTGACTATGGCACATGCGATGGCTACTCGTTGTTTTTGTCCTCCGGAGAGCTGGAGACCTCGTTCTCCTACCACTGTATCGTAACCCTGAGAAAGATGAGTGTTAGAAATTAGATTGAGCAAAGAGAAATTGAAATCATCAACAATCTCAGTGTACATTTGTGGGTTTTTAGTAAATGTATTGCTAACCTGGCTTAAACTGCTTATGAATTTATGCACATTTGCCAGTTCTACGGCAGCTAGGACTTCTGACTCATCTGCAATCCCTTCTTTTCCATACGCAATGTTGTCTCGAATTGAGTTGTTAAATAAAATAGGCTCCTGACTAACAAGACCCATCTGTTGCCTCAACCATTTCAATTTCATCGTCTGAATTTCAACTCCGTCAAGAGTGATGGTACCAGAATCAAGGTCATAAAATCTTTGAAATAGTGATATCACAGTAGACTTCCCGCATCCACTTTCTCCAACTAAAGCAACAGTCTGTGATCAGGAATTCAAGGAATAGTTAGTTAAGACCCGAAAATCAGTAGCGACAGATGAGTAGAGGTTGCAGAAAATATAAACCGTAGAGACTACAAAACTCACCTTTCCAGAATTAATGGTTATGCTGAGGTCGCGCAATATCTGCATATCTGGTCTGGTGGGTTAAATGATGCAACCTGAAAAAGGAATGACGTTCATTTCTACTCCAGACAAAACTATCCTCTGAAAATGTAGAATATAGATCATGTATGGCACAAGAATGTAACTGAATGAGGAAAACTAGACATTTACTGTTCTAATGGAACCGATTGTTTGCTCTACAACCGTAGCTACTTTGGCATAAGCATTCTGTCCTAGGGATGCCATTTTTGATATTATGGTGGCCATCATTCCTCCAGCAATAACCATTGGAGGAATGGATGATAACATGACTAAAGTGAGAAGCCACCCTTTTAAAAAGGCTATGACAAACCCTCCAACAAAGGTGGCAGTTAATTGTATGAATTTTCCAACCTGCATACCAATAAGATACTAAATAACATCAAAGGCCAAAGGGTATTTGATTCTTTGTTCACTTTTCCAAAATTGGTTTTTCAATGTTACCTTTTCACCAAGTGCATTTTGAATTAGAACTGTGTCACCAGACATTCTCCCTACTACTTCACCTGTGTTCGTTTCTTTGTCAAAGAAGGCTACGTCTTGCCTCAGGATTGTTTTCAAATATAAGCCTCTAATTCGCGCAGCTTGTCTTTCGACGGTTGTCATCCAGCACGACACCTATGTTGAGCAGATCATATGTTAGAAGCTAATGAAAGTTTGATTTAGTTTAAGAATTAGAAGTCTTACGGAGAAATGCAACGAAGAAGACACCCAGCGCCAGGTAAACAAAATCTAGCGATACCTGAGAAAAATGTTAAATCACTATGAACTATTTGTCCCTAAGGCCTACAAAATTCGGTTAAGATTGACAATTGACATATATTACTTTGGAAACGGCTTTCATAAGTTCTTTCGTGTCCGGATTTTGTCCGAATGCATTGATCAGATCTCCAAATATTACAGTCATAAGTGACATGCACACTCCATTGCCAACAGCTCCAGTTGTGCCAACAACCATCAACACATAGTCCAAAGGGTCTACAAAAGCTAATAGCCTGTAAAATGGAGCAGTCTTGGCATTTTCTTCTGTTTTCGATAATTTTTCTCCATCCTGTCCAGAATCATTCTTGCTCTCGGAGGTGCCAGCATGGCTAGTTGACGAGGTAGGTTCGTGCAATTCAATGTTAGCCGTGCCCATCCTGCTTGAGGATCTCCTTTCTTGTTGTATCCACTCTATTCAGAATAACAAAAAAAGATCTGCAAAGCAAATTAAACAGCTGAGAAATTCCTGCTTGTTGACTAAGCTGTCTATATTAATAGCTAAAGCCAAATTTGCGAGGTGGGTGAAGAATCAACACAAACAGTTAGCTAACTGCAGGACCTCATTGTTTCAGACAAAACTTGCAAACAAATGAATATATTGTAGCACACGAAAATAAAGGAAGAGGTCTTCGAGCTAAAATGGCATCGTCTCGCTACCCGCCAACAAGTTTCGTCACGCCAAAATAGCTGGATCGAGTAGGCTGTGTGTTAGCCAGGTGGCATCCATGTAGTGGTCGTTCTCTAACTGTCTAGTGAGAGAATGTATCTATATATTGCTGATCCATGAATAAAGAATGCAAGCTTGATCGACTGAATATTCCACTCTCATTCCTCTCATCCCAGCCCTTTCAATCTCCTCCTCCTACCCCCTTCCTCCCTGACCGGAGCAACCTTGCTTCATTTTGGTGCTTTCATTGATATGCCGGAAACTCGTAGTGCCACAGCAACTGCTGATATGGTCGCTGCGCTTTCACATGCAGTTTCTAATCTGAACGTCAAACAGCAATTCGCTGATCAGCAATGTACAGAGAATTACGGTTATCAATATCAACCGTTGGATGGATTGAGATCAACGGTTGAGATGATGTCCTTCCGTCTCACAAAAACTTGTATGTCCTCCTAGAATTTAATCCTGTGTGTATAATACCTAAATTTAAAATTTAAAATTGGTTGCCTAAATTTAAAATTTAAAATTGATTGCACACAAATTTAAAATTGGCTGCACACAAATTTAAATTTAACAATATATGGATGTCGGAATTTATATATATTGCAGTGGAATGATTCTCAGGTATTTTTTTGGCAAGCAATCATGTTTAAAATTCCGACATCCATATATTGTTAAATTTAAATTTGTGTGCAACCAATTTTAAAATTTAAATTTAGGCAACCAATTATAAAAAATTTAAAAATAGTTTTTACAGTTCAGTCCTCCATGTTTAAAAATATTATTATTCAAAAAAAAAGCAAGGCAATCAGAAAAAAGGAAAAAGAATTCAAAATTCTAAAAAAATGACACATAGGCCAAATTGCTAATGTTTAAAATTCCAACATCCATATATTGTTAAATTTAAATTTGTGTGCAACCAATTTTAAATTTTAAATTTAGGCAACCAATTTTAAAAAATTAGATAAGTTTTTATAGTTCAGTCCTCCATGTTTTAAAAATATTATTATTCAAAAAAACCAGCCAATCAGAAAAAGGAAAAAGAATTCAAAATTCTAAAAAATGACACATAGGCCAAATTGCTCACACGACGACACGTGTCCAATCATACTTCCCTTTTAATATATATACTAGGTATTTACCCGCACCTTGTGCGGGTGAAGTTATATTTTGAGTAATTTTAAGTAATTTAAATTTGATATAATCAGTTTTACTTGAGTGTAAAGAAATATTGATTAGGAAAACTTTTCATAAATGTACATATGAATTAGGAAAGATTCTTCATCACTTTTCTGTGCGACATTTACTAAATGTACATAGGAATTTTAAATTGGTTAAAATTTATGTCATTAAATTGCTTGGCAAAAAATACCTGAGAATTATTCCACTGCAATATTTGATTTTTAATGACATAATAAGGAATCTGATATGATATATTCTACAAAATTGATTTTATAAAGAATGTTGTGTGTATAGAGTTCGGTTCTTAAGGGACATTAAAATTTTGTAAGACAAAAGAACATCATCTCAACCGTTCATTTTGATTAATCTGACGGTTGAGATTAAGTAAATTATGAATTAAAATAGGTGGTTGAATTAGCAATATACACGGGCGGTTGAGAATTACGGTTATCAATATCAACCGTTGGATGGATTGAGATCAACGGTTGAGATGATGTCCTTCCGTCTCACAAAAACTTGTATGTCCTCCTAGAATTTAATCCTGTGTGTATAATACCTAAATTTAAAATTTAAAATTGGTTGCCTAAATTTAAAATTTAAAATTGATTGCACACAAATTTAAAATTGGCTGCACACAAATTTAAATTTAACAATATATGGATGTCGGAATTTATATATATTGCAGTGGAATGATTCTCAGATATTTTTTTTGCAAGCAATCATGTTTAAAATTCCGACATCCATATATTGTTAAATTTAAATTTGTGTGCAACCAATTTTAAAATTTAAATTTAGGCAACAAATTATAAAAAATTTAAAAATTAGATAAGTTTTTACAGTTCAGTCTTCCATGTTTTAAAAATATTATTATTCAAAAAAAAACCAGCCAATCAGAAAAAAGGAAAAAGAATTCAAAATTCTAAAAAAAATGACACATAGGCCAAATTATTCACACGACGACACGTGTCCAATCATTTTTCCCTTTTAATATATATATGATGATGTTTCTAGTGATGAATCTTGTGTGTTATCTGGTTGTAAAATAGAATCTGGGATCCATCACTTTTTGAAGTGTCGGTGGGCTAAATCTATATGGGGTTTGGCTGTTGTTAATAGATGCAGTTGTGAAAATTATGTTGACATGGCATGCTAGATGTATGACAACCTTATGAATCTCCATGATATAATTGATTGAGTATTCATTTTTTGCCCATACCTCTTTATTTCATTGCTAGACCAAGAATGTATGAATTTAACGGCCACTACGCCGGCGGTAGTTAAGCAGTTGGTCACGGCGGAGGGCGAGTGATAACACACAATTATATGAGTTAAAAATCATCCAAACCCATTATTTTATGTTTCTTTCTCGTATCAAATGCGTCACTTATAGTATTGTTTGAATTTCAGGAAAGAAACTCAAGAATGCACAAAATCTTGCCCAAAAAGTAGCCGTTGGACACCAAGCTTACGCCCCTGGAATTTCCAAGCTTACGTCCAAGGATTTATTATAAATTCAAGAGATGTGTACTTGGTGAATTAAAGAGACGTGCGCTTGGTAAATTAAAGAGACGTGCGCTTGGAGTGTCCAAGCTTACGTCCCTGGAATTTCCAAGCTTACGTCCAAGGATTTTTTATAAATTCAAGAGACGTGCGCTTGGTAAATTCAAGAGACGTGTGCTTGGAGAGGCTAGAGGCAGCATTTATGAGCATCGAAGAACTCAACAAATTTGGCCATAATTGGCCAAATTCTTCCAATATCTGAGGACCTATTAGTGCTGGAAAATGGAGGCTATAAAAGGGGACCTAATCTACACAAAATGAGACCACCTCTCCATCATTTTATTTAGCACCATTTTCTTCACATTTTGGAGATCATCTCCAAATGGTGTGGTGTAGCTGCTGGATTTGGAAGAGGAGATCATCATCAGGGCTGCTGAATTTTGTAGAGAAGATCATCATCATACTCAGTGACAATTCTCTATTCTCATCTTGTTACTTCATTGTTGTAGTTATGAATCTTATAGTTACTAAACTCCCCCAATTTGGGGAGTTGTTTGTTAACATATATTGATGAGTTTTATTGCATGATTATTTTGTGTGAATTTTATTACAATTCTTTGTGCTTGATACATGCTTGAATGTTTCTTTAGAGTAGCCTAGCGGTGAACTATATTAACATGTCTTGCATGATGTTTGTTTGATATCATTTTAGTAAAGCCTAGCGGTGTAGCTGTTTTGATATTTATTCAAGCTATTATCAATCTTCATGAGAACTTAGCGATTATTTGAAGACTAGGATATATAGAATTATTTACATATTATCTTAGCGGATGTATGTTTGTTGTGTCTCTAGCGGGAACAACTAAATAAATTCACATGAATAAAACATGATAACAATTATTTTATGTTGCAAACAACTCCTTAAATTGGTGTATTGGTAGTTATGTATTATTTGTTACTTGTTACTAAATCAATTATTAAAAACCCCCCTTTAGGAATTATTAGTGGAATAAAAAAATATACTCTTGACTTAAATTGCTCTCTCTTGGGTTCGACCCTACTTGCCGCTGGCTAGCTTGTAGGAAAAATATAGATTTAAATTTGAGGCACTCAACGACATGCTCGCCAGCGAGAGTGGATAAGGCGAAGGAGATGACGAAATTGAAGTTTGGGGTTTTAGGGGATTCTAAAAATTGTAGCAACGAAAGTATTTCTGTTAGCGACGAAAGAATTAGGGAGAATACACTTCAAAACGGTCATAAATGGTATATAAAGTTTTGCTCATGTGGATCCATGTATTTTGGTGGACTCGTAAATCCCATTTGCAATCATTGATTGTATTTTTTGGACGCACAAAATTGTGCCAACACATTAATGAAACATGTGAGTTGCACGTGATTGCACACGTGAATTGCACATGTCAAGTGCAAATACGTGGTGCAATCTCGTGCGTCCAAAAAATGCGGAAAGTAAGCTGCACACAAAAATTACAGGAGTCACTGTAGTGACAAACGGACACTATGAGGGACCGGCAGAGCTCAATGAGTCGAGGCACTCATATGGAGAGCGACCAAGGAAGCGTAAAACCCATCTTTAATGTTTATGAGTGTTTCGTGCCGGCCTTTCTCGACTATGACGCCGTTTTTTACCACGGCGATCACATCAGCATTTTTGACGGTTGAGAGTCGATGAGCTACCACAACGGTGGTTCTGTTGACCACGACTCGGTCCAATGCGTCCCGGATAACTCCCTTGGATTCTGCGTCTGATGCACTAGTCGCCTCGTCTAGTAGTCAGATTCTTGGGCTTTTGACTATGGCACATGCGATGGCTACTCGTTGTTTTTGTCCTCCGGAGAGCTGGAGACCTCGTTCTCCTACCACTGTATCGTAACCCTGAGAAAGATGAGTGTTAGAAATTAGATTGAGCTAAGAGAAATTGAAATCATCAACAATCTCAGTGTACATTTGTGGGTTTTTAGTAAATGTATTGCTAACCTGGCTTAAACTGCTTATGAATTTATGCACATTTGCCAGTTCTACGGCAGCTAGGACTTCTGACTCATCTGCAATCCCTTCTTTTCCATACGCAATGTTGTCTCGAATTGAGTTGTTAAATAAAATAGGCTCCTGACTAACAAGACCCATCTGTTGCCTCAACCATTTCAATTTCATCGTCTGAATTTCAACTCCGTCAAGAGTGATGGTACCAGAATCAAGGTCATAAAATCTTTGAAATAGTGATATCACAGTAGACTTCCCGCATCCACTTTCTCCAACTAAAGCAACAGTCTGTGATCAGGAATTCAAGGAATAGTTAGTTAAGACCCGAAAATCAGTAGCGACAGATGAGTAGAGGTTGCAGAAAATATAAACCGTAGAGACTACAAAACTCACCTTTCCAGAATTAATGGTTATGCTGAGGTCGCGCAATATCTGCATATCTGGTCTGGTGGGTTAAATGATGCAACCTGAAAAAGGAATGACGTTCATTTCTACTCCAGACAAAACTATCCTCTGAAAATGTAGAATATAGATCATGTATGGCACAAGAATGTAACTGAATGAGGAAAACTAGACATTTACTGTTCTAATGGAACCGATTGTTTGCTCTACAACCGTAGCTACTTTGGCATAAGCATTCTGTCCTAGGGATGCCATTTTTGATATTATGGTGGCCATCATTCCTCCAGCAATAACCATTGGAGGAATGGATGATAACATGACTAAAGTGAGAAGCCACCCTTTTAAAAAGGCTATGACAAACCCTCCAACAAAGGTGGCAGTTAATTGTATGAATTTTCCAACCTGCATACCAATAAGATACTAAATAACATCAAAGGCCAAAGGGTATTTGATTCTTTGTTCACTTTTCCAAAATTGGTTTTTCAATGTTACCTTTTCACCAAGTGCATTTTGAATTAGAACTGTGTCACCAGACATTCTCCCTACTACTTCACCTGTGTTCGTTTCTTTGTCAAAGAAGGCTACGTCTTGCCTCAGGATTGTTTTCAAATATAAGCCTCTAATTCGCGCAGCTTGTCTTTCGACGGTTGTCATCCAGCACGACACCTATGTTGAGCAGATCATATGTTAGAAGCTAATGAAAGTTTGATTTAGTTTAAGAATTAGAAGTCTTACGGAGAAATGCAACGAAGAAGACACCCAGCGCCAGGTAAACAAAATCTAGCGATACCTGAGAAAAATGTTAAATCACTATGAACTATTTGTCCCTAAGGCCTACAAAATTCGGTTAAGATTGACAATTGACATATACTACTTTGGAAACGGCTTTCATAAGTTCTTTCGTGTCCGGATTTTGTCCGAATGCATTGATCAGATCTCCAAATATTACAGTCATAAGTGACATGCACACTCCATTGCCAACAGCTCCAGTTGTGCCAACAACCATCAACACATAGTCCAAAGGGTCTACAAAAGCTAATAGCCTGTAAAATGGAGCAGTCTTGGCATTTTCTTCTGTTTTCGATAATTTTTCTCCATCCTGTCCAGAATCATTCTTGCTCTCGGAGGTGCCAGCATGGCTAGTTGACGAGGTAGGTTCGTGCAATTCAATGTTAGCCGTGCCCATCCTGCTTGAGGATCTCCTTTCTTGTTGTATCCACTCTATTCAGAATAACAAAAAAAGATCTGCAAAGCAAATTAAACAGCTGAGAAATTCCTGCTTGTTGACTAAGCTGTCTATATTAATAGCTAAAGCCAAATTTGCGAGGTGGGTGAAGAATCAACACAAACAGTTAGCTAACTGCAGGACCTCATTGTTTCAGACAAAACTTGCAAACAAATGAATATATTGTAGCACACGAAAATAAAGGAAGAGGTCTTCGAGCTAAAATGGCATCGTCTCGCTACCCGCCAACAAGTTTCGTCACGCCAAAATAGCTGGATCGAGTAGGCTGTGTGTTAGCCAGGTGGCATCCATGTAGTGGTCGTTCTCTAACTGTCTAGTGAGAGAATGTATCTATATATTGCTGATCCATGAATAAAGAATGCAAGCTTGATCGACTGAATATTCCACTCTCATTCCTCTCATCCCAGCCCTTTCAATCTCCTCCTCCTACCCCCTTCCTCCCTGACCGGAGCAACCTTGCTTCATTTTGGTGCTTTCATTGATATGCCGGAAACTCGTAGTGCCACAGCAACTGCTGATATGGTCGCTGCGCTTTCACATGCAGTTTCTAATCTGAACGTCAAACAGCAATTCGCTGATCAGCAATGTACAGAGGACATGGCGTTGAATACGACTCGTTTTGATAAAGTAATGGCGATGTTGGAGAATCTGCAGCCGAGTTCACCTGTTGTAGGAAAGAAGGATAAGCAACCAATGGACGCGTCGCAGCTTCCGCCTCTCTTGGCGACTCCAACATTCTTCACTGCCACAACGGGCAGCTCAAGGTAGAAAACGGCCATGGTGGCTGGAGCCTCTGATGGTGGGCCTGATCTGTTGCAACCGACCAAACCACTACGGATTAAGGTTCCTGTATTCTCAGGGGAAGATGTAGAGGGCTGGTTGTTCCAAATGGAACGATACTTTGAGCTCAATAAGATACTGGCAGATCTATGCATCTCGATCTCCTCCTTTTATTTGGCTGGGGAGGCACTCAAATGGTATCAATGGCTACATAGTACTCACCAGGTGCGTGACTGGTTTCAATTTAAAATTGACATTACCTCTCGTTTTGGTCGTCTTTATTTTGGAATGCAGAAGTAGCTCTTAATAAACTCTAGCAAACGTCTTCTGTGGTTGCATACATCAAAACGTTTGAGGAGTTGTCAGTGCGTACACCTGGTTTATCTGTAGATAATTTGTTGCATCGTTTTCTTGGTGGCTTGAAAGATGAGATTCACAATGAAATTGTTTTGCTATCTCCAACAACACTGCAACAGGCCATGGGGATGGCGCGTATTGGGGAACAGAAACTGGCTGCATCTCGTTGGGGAGGTGCTAGACCACCAGGTGCTCGGCAATATGCCGCACCGACCCCTATGACTAAGCCAGGTACGAACATGGGACGTCCACCCTTGGTTACTCCAAACCTGCCCATACGGAAGTTATCACCAGCTGAGATCGCTTCTCGAAAGGAGAAGGGGTTGTGCTTTACCTGTGATGAACACTTCTTTCCGGGGCATTTATGCAAACCAAAGTTTCAGTGTTTGACTCTTGAGGAGGCAGATGACTATGTACTTGTTGAAGAGACTGTGGAGTCTGTTGTTGAGATAACAGAGACTGAACCTACTATATCTTTCAATGCAATGCAGGGATGTCATGTTCTGAGCACTATTCATTTCAATGGTACTCTAAACAATGAGCAAGTGCTCATTCTGGTGGATGGAGGTTCAACCCATAATTTTATCCAGTCTCGCATTGCAAAACATGTCGGCTTGGCAATTGAACCGACTCGGGAGCTTGGGGCCACTGTAGGTAATGGTGAGCAACTTGTTTTTGAAGGTATGTGTAAGGCTGTTCCCATTTGGCTGGCTGGTATTCTATTTGAGATTGATTTTTATCTGTTACCTATCTATGGGGCTGATGTGGTTTTCGGGGCACAATGGCTTGCCAGCGTAAGACCAAACACATTTGATTATAAAGACCTTTGGGTTCAAATTATGCACAATGGAGAGTGCCTTAGGCTGCAAGGTATCAAACACGATGCACAATTCAGGGCACTGTCTCTTGGTCAATTGTATAAGTCACATAGAACTGGGTCAATTATGTCCTTGTTTCACATGACCTTACTGTCTACCTCTGGGGTTGAGCAGAATGGCACACTGCCTCAATTATCAGTGGATTTGTCTCAGCCTGAGTATGACTTATTGCTGGCTCTTTTGAAGGATTATAGATCACTCTTTGACACTCCGAGTGGCTTACCTCCTTCTTGAACACATGATCATCATATTTGTTGATGAATCGCTCCTCACCTGTGAATGTAAAACCCTATAGATATCCACATTTTCAGAAAGTCAAAATTTAGAAGTTAGTAAAACAAATGCTTGAGGAGGGCATTATCCGCACAAGCACTAGTCCCTTCTCTTCACCGTTCTTCTTGTGCATAAGAAGGATGGCACATGGAGGTTTTGCGTTGACTATCGTGCTCTAAATAATATCATGATCAAGGACCGGTTTCCCATGCCCACCGTTGATGAGCTCTTTGATGATTTGCAGGTGCAAACTTGTTTACTAAACTCGATCTTCGTTCAGGTTACCATCAGATTTTGATGGCTAAGGAAGACGTGCACAAAACTGCGTTTTGTACGCATGATGGCCATTTCGAGTTTTTGTCATGCCTTTTGGCCTTACAAACGCGCCCTCAACGCTTCAAGCATCAATGAACGAGTTGTTTCGCCCATTATTGAGAAAGTTTGTGCTTGTGTTCATGGACGACATTCTTGTGTACAGTGCTTCGTTTGATGATCATTTACTTCATCTGAGGGAGGTCTTTGGTTTATTGCAAGTGAATTCATACTACACTAAAGCATCAAAGTGTTCGGTAGCACTTGCTAAAGTTCAGTACCTTGGTCATATAATTTCTGGAGTTGGAATGGAAGTTGATCCGGATAAGGTCAATATCATCCGCAACTGCCCGGTCCCCACGTCCTTAAAACATCTTCGAGGCTTCTTAGGCATTACTGGGTATTATAGACAATTTGTCCCTAACTATGCTAAGGTTGCAGCACCGCTCACAAAGCTTCTGCGAAAGGATGCTTTTATTTGGGATGGAGAGGCGACTGCAGCCTTCGACACCCTCAAGTCCCTCTTGTCTCACACCCCAGTTCTTTGCCTCCCGGATTTTAGCATTCCTTTCACTGTCAATACCGATGCTTCGAGTCTGGGTATGGGTGCAGTGTTGTCAGCATGAGCATCCCATCGCTTTCTATAGCTGCCAGTTTTCAGCTGCTTTACAAAGGAGTTCACCGTATAACCGGAACTCGCGGCCGTGGTGATGGCAGTACAAAAGTGGCGCCATTACTTGTTAGGGGGTCATTTTGTTATCGAAACTGATCATCAGCCACTAAGAGTGATCCTCACTCAGACTATTCACACACCGGAGCAGCAGCGTTGGGTGAGTAAACTTATGGGGTATGACTTTGAGGTTGTCTATCGACCTGGCCGTGATAACATACCTGCTGAAGTCTTATCCAGAACTGTGCAAGGCACTTGTCTGATGACTCAAGGTCACTCAAAGCCTTTGTTTGGTTTGCTCAAGGCCTTGAGTGCCATGTATACATCTTGCAAGGATGCTAAAGAACTCATGGACAAAGTCACAGCTGACCCTGATCTTTATCCTCATTTTCGGATTCATGATGGCATATTAGTTTACAAGAACAGAATATACGTGGGTGAAAATGCAGCTGTCAAGAATTTAATCCTTCAGGAGTTTCATGATACACTTGTGGGAGGACATGCTGGTATTGTCCGAACTGCAGCTCGAATTCAATCAAATTTTGCATGGAAAGGTCTTCGCAAAGATGTGCGGACCTATGTAAACCATTGCTTGGTTTGTCAACAAGTCAAGCCCCTTAATATGGCATCCCCAGGCCTGTTACAGCCATTACCAATACCCGCACATATATGGGATGAAATTTCGATGGATTTCATCATGGACCTTCCTATGTCCCAAGGAAAATCAGCAGTAATGGTTGTCGTCGACCGCCTTTCAAAATATGCTCACTTTTGTCCTATTAAAGGAGGATTATCGGCGGAAGGGGTGGCTGCTGTTTTTGTTAAAGATATATGTCGTTTGCAAGGCTTTCCATCCGGTATTGTCTTTGACCGGGACTCAAAGTTTTTGAGTGCATTTTGGAAGGAGCTTTTTCGTTTGCAGGGCACAGTGCTCTCCTTTAGCTCGGCATATCACCCTCAATCGGACGGACAAACGGAGATCATGAATCGTCTTTTGGAGGACTATCTAAGGTGTTTTGTGGCGGAGCGGCAAAGTCTATGGGTGACTTATATTCCTTGGGCAGAGTTACACTGTAACACCGCCGTCCACTCGGGTCTGAAAGTCTCTCCATTTGAAGCTGTGTACGGAAGAGCACCTCCTGTTCTTCTTGATTATGTCTCTAGCTCATCTAAAGTGGACGCTATGGATAAGACACTGACAGATCGCACAGCTTTGGTTCAGCTGCTGCGCGCCAACCTAGTGCGTGCACAACAGAGGATGGTGGCATTGGCCAATAAGCATCCGACTGATGTTAATTTCAGTGTAGGTGATTGGGTGTTTGTCCGCCTCCAACCATATCGGCAAACGTCCCTTAAGCTCCGCCACTCTAACAAATTGGCCAGACGCTACTATGGACCTTTTGAAGTCATTGCAAAGATAGGTCTGGTTGCATATAGACTGGCGTTATCGGAGGGTGCCCGTATACATCCTGGCTTCCATGTTTCAACTCTGAAGAAGTGTCGTGCATCTCCTCCGTTCCAGAGCTCGTGGCCAGATTGTTTTGTCCATGCTCATCCGGTTGTCCGCCCCAAAGAGTTGCTTGAAAGGAGGGTGATTACCAGAGGTACGACGGATGTTCCACAGGTGCTGGTGTTGTGGGACGGGTTGTTGCGCAAAGATGATGAATGGATTGACTGTGAGGCTTTGAAGGCTGATTTTCCAGACCTTGATCTCGAGGACGAGATCTCTTTTATGGGGGGAGTAATGTAGCGCGCAAAAATAAAGGAAGAGGTCTTCGAGCTTAAACGACATCGTCTCGCTACCCGCCAACAAGTTTCGTCAGGCCAAAATAGCTGGATAGAGTAGGCTGTGTGTTAGCCAGGTGGCATCCATGTAGTGGTCGTTCTCTAGCTGTCTAGTGAGAGAATGTATCTATATATTGTTGATCCATGAATAAAGAATGCAAGCTTGATCGACCGAATATTCCACTCTCATTCCTCTCACTCCTCTCATCCCAGCCCTTTCAATCTCCTCCTCCTACCCCCTTCCTCCCTGACCGGAGCAACCTTGCTTCATATATCCTCGACCGAGTTTCTGAAAGCCATAGCCACAAATCAAATTGCAAACATGACACATGGACAAGATAAACTCACCACCTTTAATTAGCAATTAGCATTCGTTAACGCAGTAACTGGTATGTAACAAAGAAAAGCAGATTCATGAATCCAGTAGCCGCACCAACCTAGGGGAATAAGGCATCATTAAGTTCCAGCAAACACCCAACTATGGAACTCAGAGAAAACACTTAGATATGAGAAATTAAAAGGGATCTTACCTAACAGAAAAACTCTCAAAAGTCTCAGGTGTTTTGATTCTCTGCTATGACTTGTACCTTCACAAGTTGTGACTTATATATGCATATACTTAAATGCAACAGTTCAACGCAATACTTTATTGAATATAATACCCTTGCGGCACAAGATTTCACATAGCTGTTGAGCTGCTTATAAATTTTTTGATTCCCAAGTACTTGTTAATCGTCCCGATACAGTCAAATCAAAACAAATTACCACTAAGCATAATTAACTAGTCCAACAACGACTCCACCATGTTCTTAGCTTGGAAGCTACTTGTTCCTTTGTGTTAGATCGTTACGGTTAGCTTGGTTCACTTCTAGACACTTGTAGACACGTCCTCTAGTGTGAACGTGTCCTCAAGATCAAATAGCCCAGCGGAAATAATAAACAATAATAATAAAGTGAACAGTAGGTACGCGTACTCGATGGTGTATAGTGGAAACCCGCACCTCAGTGCTAATAGGTGAAAACCACTACCTTCCCGGAGTCGACCGGAAAGGATTTCTCAGACAAATTCTTTATTGATTACTTTTGTTCTTCCCTAGTACAATTGTCTACAACTAGTACACCCGACAACTCCCAAAGTATGCCCGTAACTCAGCTTTTAACAATCCCTACGTCAAGCAACTCAAATCAACTCAGAATTGTCCTACCGACACCGCTGATTTTCTAGCTATACGGAATCCACAACTCGCCTACCCTTGAGTAAAATATAGCCTCGAACAGTCACGCAATATCACACGACTTTGTTTGCTCTTTCAATTTGACCGACTTGTCTTTATGAAAGCTTTGTAATCCTATTTATATGATCACCAAAACCCTAGCACTTGCATCTCCTAAAATCTCTCCCTGCCATAAGAAAGATAATAGCAAGATTATTAAATATAATAATATTTTTAAAAATCAGTTAGGGCAACTTAATCTTAAATATAATATAAAATATTATATTTAAAATTCAGTTAGGGCAACCTTATCTAAAATAATATTATCAAGTATTATGCTTAGAAATCGGTTAGTAAGGTAATCATTATCAAAAATATCTTCTAATCAATAAGGTTTCTAAAATAAAAAATATTCTAAAACTTATTGATTATTAGAATATTTCTGAGATATTCTGCTGCCACGTCAGCACGCCCTCGTGCAGTCTGCGAATCCGTCCACAGACGATTTTACCAAATCTGCTTTATTTCCAAATCTGCATATTTCCTAATCCTGCATTGTCAAGGAATATTAGCTAAGTGTTTTCAACATCAAAACTGAGAACGTGTTAAGGACACGTCCGTGTCAAGGAACACGTCCCCAACAAATTCCCCCTTTTTGATGTTGACAAACACTTCTTCATTAGACAGGAAAAGTTCACAATGTAAACAGAAGTGTAAGTATTAGGCAGCATATGCATTATTCAGTTATAAGAAAAAATTCCTAAACTAAACATGCACCCCAAAAGTATCCAAAGTTATATAACTCATATCCCAATATAACCCAGCAGTATTAATACGTATATTAATATCCCAACAGTATTAATACAAACATCAGGTAATCCATTGTGAACAGATTCGCTAAAGCTTGAATCTGTTCCCCCTCAAAGTGACATCGTCAGTCACTAAGCACAAGTTCCCCCTCAGTTAATGATTTTCCTGTCTACCATCCCCCTTTTGGCATCATCAAAAAGAATGTCAGTAATAAACGAAGCCAAAAGGACATAAGCAAAACAAATCCCATTTATTCAATTCAAAGGCGTGCCGAACGAAGTGGCACACAAGCATAGGAAGACAGACATTTAACGATTCAAAATTAAAAGCACAAAGAGCAGAACAAGAAAACACATAAGATTGGGATTGATGTGGTAGGGTTTTCAAGGAGGGGCCTGAATCAGATCTGCTAAGCATCTGAGGGAGCACTGGAAGCATCCTTGTTGCGAACCAATTGGCGGACCAAACGCCAAATGTTTGCAAGCTGCGCTGCCTGGTGGTCTGAGCTTTCTGTCACCCTTTGACAGATGTCTCTCATAGTGCGTTCCATTTCTTCCACCCTCTCCGTCAGCTCTATGAACCCGTCCTTAACAGCGGACAGGAACTTATCCATGGCAGCTTCTGCAGCGGCGGACGATTCTGCCTGATCACGGACCCACCCTTGGTCCGGAGCATATTTGAGGCTCAGCTTATTGACAGTGGCCTCGTCCAATGTCCTGGTGCAGCAGACCTCTTTTCCCTTCGGCACATACGTTCCATGATTTCCCAGTAGCCGCTTAACAATCGACGGATAACCTAGTATATGCTTCTCTTGGCTTTTGATATTGCACATGTGGCTCATAACTATGCGGCCTAGGTTGATCTGTCTCTTAATCAATATCTTCTCCATCAGAACGGCATCCTGAATCTGGATCACTGAGTGCTTCTCACTCCTCGGCAGGATGTTCCTTATATGGTACCTAGGTTGCTAAATTTGTCCCTCATGAATATCGACCAATATTCCATAATTAATGTGTCTCGATGCCCCAAATATTCACCTCAAAAATTGGAAACTCAATAATTGCTCCTTGCATTAAATACTGGCGGCCGAATCCGAAGCATGACACGTCACTGGACGTGTACTGTCTGCGCATGCTATTCCCAACAACTGATAAGCTCAATCCGAGATTCCCGCCAAAAAACGTTCCAATTTTCCCGCCAAAATACTTAGCAGAATTCTGATTCTTTCAAGGGGTGGTGTGTTGCGGACGGGTACCCAAATGGTAAAGATAAAAGCAACACACACGAAAAGGCAGACACACACATATATATCAGAAATTTATAATTGTACCTCATAGGGACTACTCCAGTTAGATTTAAATCAAGGGGCTCATAGGAGTAGCACATCTATGAGTCGGGTTAGGTTTGCTGTGAACTCCCTTCATCATATTAGGCTTGTAATGTGGGTACTACATATCTGAAGGTGGGCTGCGAAGACAATGCTCAAAATGCCTTTAACAATTAATCGTTAGTATCTATGGTTCCAGTACTCAGCATGGTACACGTTCTTAGGCACACACAATGAACAGAATAAACAGAAGACATTTCACGTTATGAACGACTGACCTTAGCATATTACACCACTCAATTCATAGCCAGTCATCGAGTTAAGTACGGATAGGCAATTAATTAGAGAAAGATATCATACCTAGCTCCATCCGTAGCCTCTCGAAAGGTTCACGATTCAGCGCCTTAGTAAAAATGTCAGCAATTTGTTCTTCTGTTCTACAAAACTCCATGGTTGTTATTTTCTTTTCAACAAAATCACGCAAGAAATGATATTTTATCTCTACATGCTTAGTACGTGAATGTTGAACAGGGTTCTTAGAAATATTAATTGCACAAGTATTATCACAATTGATTGGCATTTGAGATACAGAAATATCGTAGTCGCGTAGTTGTTGTTTGAACCATATGAGCTGAGTACAGCACGCAGCATCTGCAATGTACTCAGCCTCAGCATCTATAAGGGAATCAAGATTCGCGCGGAAGGAATCGCGTATTGGAGCTATCGGCCCGGATTAGAGAATGCCAGGCCTGCGCCAGAGGTAGTGGCGCCAGTGCCAGTAGCGCCCAGAAGGAGCAGGCGCAAGTCTGAGCATGCGCGAGCGGAATCTAGCGCACAAGGGAGTGGCGCGCCAGTGCCACAGTTTCAGGTAGATGAACGCTGGGTGTTCAACGCCCAACGTGTGATGGAGTACATGGCGCCACAGGGTGCCAATCTGAACCTGACACCGCGCAGAGGATGGCGTGCTGGAGACCCAATCCCAGAGGAGTATGCGTTGCAGAGCGAAGACCCGATTGAAGAACTTTCCCGGTCTTTTTCAACATCTTTTTAAATGTTCTATAATCGGTGTCCTGGACTATTTCAGTGGATGTTTGAAAACACATGTATTGTATTCGGTGCTTTAATTTTAATGGTGTTTTAAAATTATCGGCGGATGGCTATATTCTGAATTGTGTGATCATGTGCTATATTCGGTGCAAAAAATTTTATATGCATGCATTGTTACTGCCTTTTCTACTACTTGTGCATAACGTGAGGACACGTTTTTGTTTAAGTGTGGGGGGTAGTAGTACATTTATCTTAGGAGTAGTTTAGTTTAATTTTTTTTGTTTTTTTTGTTTAGATAAAACTGAATGTGACATCTCAAGAGGTAATTGCGCGCGAGAAACATTGGCGTGCGTGACCTGTGTACGTTACTCGCGCACCTGCGTTAATTTGTGCATATACGACTGTAACGACCCGACCGGATCAGCCGATCCGAGCCGCTACAAGCCTAGCCTGTCCGAAACACATGCCACCCAAGTCCCCTAGGTCACCACAACCTAGGACTTATATCTTAAAAACCATGGTACTTAGGTGACATGAGACTCGGCAGGTTAGCTTATCTAGCTAACTCTCTTTCTCATTCTTGTCGAAGTGGGATGTTACATTCACCCCCACTAACAGAATCCCAACGTCCTCGTTGGGCCCAATCTAGACAGACTCTCAGTCTCCTCCTCTCCTTTCGATGACCTCTGTCATCTACTGTGGAGAGTCGACTCTGATACCATCTATAACGACCCGACCGGAACACCCGATCCGGACCGTTATAATCCTAGCTGTCCCAGCTCACACGCCATCAAAATCTCCTAGATAAGCTAACCTGCCGAGTCTCATGTCACCTAAGTACCATGGTTTTTAAGATATAAGTCCTAGGTTGTGGTGACCTAGGGGGCTTGGGTGGCATGTGTTTCGGACAGGCTAGGCTTGTAGCGGCTCGGATCAGCTGATCCGGTCGGGTCGTTACAGATAGTATCAGAGACGACTCTCCACAGTAGATGACAGAGGTCATCGAAAGGAGAGGAGGAGACTGAGAGTCTGTCTAGATTGGGCCCAACGAGGACGTTGGGATTCTGTTAGTGGGGGTGAATGTAACATCCCACATCGACAAGAATGAGAAAGAGAGTTAGCTAGATAAGCTAACCTGCCGAGTCTCATGTCACCAAAGTACCATGGTTTTTAAGATATAAGTCCTAGGTTGTGGTGACCTAGGGGGCTTGGGTGGCATGTGTTTCGGACAGGCTAGGCTTGTAGCGGCTCGGATCGGCTGATCCGCTCGGGTCGTTACAACGACATATTCTGATTTTTTTAATTTTTTCAAATTTTGTGTGTCTCTTGAGTGGAATAAAGAGGGATGTGGAGCTGATAGAAACGTCCTAGAGAAGCAGTCAATCGAACAAAACTTGAGGAGCGGTTGTGTGGTTATGAGTATTCGTGGAGGTTGGTACTTCGCGGTCAAAGGATAAAAGAGCAAGCTCAGTCACGCAGATGCCGAAGGTGAAACCCTAATGGCGTGACGAGACGAGAAAACAGACCGTCTTCGCTGAAGTTAGTTGCTCAGGAAGGGGCGCGCGGTTGCAAACGCGTGGCCTGACTTGCGCGCGACTGGTCAGAAGCGAGAGCGGGGCATGGTTCCATAGTTGTTATCCGAAGGCCATGATTGGAAACCGTTCTAGGGAAGAATAATATCCGGACCAGAAAGTATTCAGTTCAAAGTTAAAGCTCAAAAGGCTGAAACAATGAAAAGAAGAAATCATGCAGCAAAGTATGTATCAAACTGTCCGAGAACAAAAAAAGTGAAGCGTCAAAGACGTAAAGCTCAGAAACCCTAAGATGCGAATCAATCACGTATCAGAAAAAGCGAACACGAATAACCATGCAATTGCAAATCAAGAAGAATTCGGTGACCGGTGCTTAAAAAGGACTATCTCCCAATCATCCGAATTGGTATGCATTCTACAATAGAGGTAACACAAGGTTTGAACTAATTACTTATATCAGTTTTGTATTGTATAAGTCACAGTTGCGCAGGCTGTGAGGGTGGCGCAGACATGTGGCGCAGTAAGTCCAATAATCACGCGTACATTACACAAGAGGTAAGGAAGCCGGATTGTTCAGGGACGAACAAGAGTAAGTGTGGGTGATTTGATAGAGCACTTTTGTATGTTGTTTTAAGTCCTTTACACTGCTTGTAATTCTAACATATTTAGTATAAGATTACACTTTTGGTGTAGTTTTGTATCTCAGGTTGATTAGAAGAGTTAGAACAAAAGTGCAACAAGAAGGCTGAATTTTTCGGAACAAAAGACAACAAAGTGACAAAGAGCCAAAGACCAACTAGCGCGCGAGCAGTGTGGCACGCGAGTATAGGTCGCGCACATCAGAGAAAAACGATGACGTCAGCCATCAGCGAAATATCCGGAGCGATGACGTCATCACGCGCAAAGAATATTTCTAAGTTCAGTTTTTGGAGATCAAGATATTCCCAAAGCTGATTTTTAGAGATAAAGATGATTTCCTACAGATTTTCTTGCCTAATAATTCGAAACCCTAGGAGGCAAGAGTATAAATACAAAGCTTCATGGAAATCACATATATCCGCCCTAGAGGCGAGACCAATGCGATCTTGAGAGGAAATAGAGGCGATTAGCTGCGCAGATAAGCTGCCGACGCGAGCGAGAAGACGCATCATTCAGATTTGCTTGTTACTTTAGTTGTTCAATATTTATTCTTGAGATGTATACATTCAGTATGAGTAGCTAACTTACTGAATTCGGTTTGGATTCAGATCTATGAATGACATGTTTTGAGGTTTTTGTTCTTAATTGCATGATAAGTTTAGTATTATTATTCCCAGCTCAATTGCATGATTAATTAGGTTAGACAATTAAGCGAAGCCTTGCACCGCAGACTTAGTTGTAGAATCTGTTATTTATAGTTAAACTATCAGAAGTACGTGACTGTGAATGATAGGAGTGACACTAGAATAGTCGATAGCTACCTTGACCGGATTCGTGGTTGACTAGACTAGATTGAATAATAATATCATACGGACTTTGACCGGAATGTATGTGTAGGTTATTAAGCTGTGACAGGACCTTAACCTACGTGAACATTATATCATGTATCTTTAGTAACCAATGATAAACATGGAAATTCATAGTGAAGAATCTGAACCGAGCTCATCTCTTTTATATCTATTTACATCTTGCGTGACTGCCTTCTGATTGTGCGTCAGTTCTACTTGCGCAACTGTTTTCTTTTCTTTATTTACTCACACTCACAAACCCCAATCTTTAGTTGTAGATAAAAGACGACTTCTCACCGTTCCCTGTGGATTCGACCCCAGCTTGCCAATACTATACTAGTAAGGAGAGTCGGGACAAATTTGCAGCACTCAACGACGTGCTCGTCATTCTTCCAAGCAAGTCTTCATGTTTGTTTAGTTTGTTGCTTGGGTGATTTGGAAGCTGGGTACCATCCCCTTTTATTTCCTTAGTCGATTTTGTCTTGTAATCTTTTATTATTAAATGGAATAAGTAACCCTTGTTCCAAAAAAAAGAATTTCGAGTAAACTATTGCAATAGTTAAATACTCTCTCTGTTTCATATCATACTCTCTCTGTTTCATATTATAGGCCAAATTATATGTCCACTTTCCTTTTATAGAAATAATTTTTGATAAATTGGACGTTAATGTCCATGTAGTTATTGAATGAAAAAACTGTATTAAATGCATATTATAAAGTTAAATTAAAATAATATTAAGGATAAAATGAACACGGTGTAGGTGTAGCCGTGAATGGTTCACGGAATCATGTTGACAGCATAAACGTGCATTTAATAACTTGAGCGTGACAAATCGGGAGTATAGAGATGTCTCCATGATAGCTTGGGGATAAAGAAATCATTCAGCCGAAATGTCAATGCATTTAACTCAAATACTCAAACTACCCAAGTATTCAAACTACTCGAGATATGAACTGCAAAAATTGTAATAATGAGTTGAGTTGTTTTGGACGCATCTATGTATAGTGTCTTTGGTTTCAAAATTTGTTTCACTAAATGTCAAATGTGGTATTATGTATTATTCCTTTCGTCCTGATTTGATGTGTATGTTTAGTTTCTGACACAAAAAGTGTGCATTCCACTACATAGTCTTTAGAGTTATTTCTCATTAAGAAAGGATGGCCATATAAACCGAACAAAAATACTGTTGGGTAAATTGCAGAAAACCACCCTTATCATTATCCATTTTGCAGAAAACCATCCTTATCTTTATTTTTTGCAGAAAACCACCCTTATCATTATCCATTTTACAGAAAACCACCCATATCTTTCTCTTTTGCATGAAACCACCCATATCTTCTTTCTTTTTGCAACTAACCACCCATATTATGAAATTCTTTGCATAAAACCACCCGTAATTGTAAAATTTATTTTTTCACAAATATTGTATTTAAAATTTAGTTCTTATATTGACAAAATATTAAATATACTTAGAAAAATATGATTACATTCCAAAATATATTTTAAAATACGAAAGAATTTCTAAATTTATTATTAATATTTTAATAACATTGTTTTGATATTTTAAAACATACTTAGAATAAATTGATGATAATAAAATATATTTAGTAACTTAATATATTCTAAAAAATATCTAGGATTGCACACATATTTTTAGAATATATTTGGGAGTGGATTCGTATTTTTCTTAATTATATATTAATATTTTTTATTCATAAAAAAATTAAAGTTACATTTAATATTTTTTAAAGATTTTTTACAATTACGGGTGGTTTTTTGCAATATATTTCATATAACGGCTGGTAAGTGGCGGTTTTTTGCAAATGGGAAAGTTACGGGTGGTTTTCAACAAAAAGAATTAAAGATAAGAGTGGTTTTCTGCACGGTGGTTTTTTACAAAACAGATTAAGTTAAAGGTGGTTTCTACAATTTACCCAATATTGTATATGCGGGCTATATGACCAAGTCTAAAAGAAGCTTATTGAAATCTAGATAAGGATACGTTACACGATAAGAGAGGTTTAGAAAATTGTGGGAGGTTATGAAATTAAATAAATAATAATAATAATAGGTGGATTTGATAAAAACAGAGCCGATCAAATCCTTATGCATTCCAAAAAATTGATTTAGAATATGAGTTGATTGAAAGAGAAAATCGGGAGTAAGGAGGTAGACGTATAAAGCTTTATAGTTTGGAGAGGCATACTGAATATAATTTAGGGAGACTTCATTTAAAATTGACGTGTGAGGCAGAGGAGGAATGAGACGGTGCCTTTGTATTATTGAAAGCTTGAAGTGATATCACAATATCATAGGTTTGTTACACTGCCTTTGTATTTATAGTAATTGCATGTATACATTTGGTATTAAATGTTGATTGAGGAAACATATATGCCATGTCATTTCCACAGGAGCTCTATTTGCACTATGTTTATTTCTTCACCTAAATCTTAAATTGTTGAGAACCATAATAACTTAAAATGCTTGTCAAGAAAAGATGCAGGTGATGTTGAGGGTCTGAGGAGCTCAGAGCAAGAGCTCTGTTGAGGTTGATCTGCACTGAAGCAATATGTTATAGCTTGATGAAAATGACCTAGTTTGATTTTAGTGGACTATAGCGTTGTCCAGTGTCATCTATCACAACTAATGTACAATGGAACCAATGTGGAATGAACATTGGGGTTCTGTGAAAGAGGCCAAATGTCTAGGTTTCATTCGGTTTGAACATATCTACTTTGCTCAAAGTTCAGTGTGTTCTGTTACAAAATTAATGCCTTTGAGTTATTAGTTGTCTGTCTCTCAACTACATTATTTTGAAGTTATTAAGGTACCCAGAATCATCAATGAAGTATGATTAGAAGCAAAAAGGTCAATAATGCAACTTACGTGAAGCATACTTCCTTCCAATCATCTCTTTTCTGAAGAGCATTATAAAGATCAACAACTTTTATGTCCACACAAGCATCAGAGTAACTTTTACATAACTCATTTGTTCGTACCAACTCACTGAAGTATGCACTGCATAACCATGGGACCAAATTTTAGAGAAAAAAATTGCAAGACAAAAATCATCAATATCCTTGTGTTTTAATTCCATTCTCGTGCTTCCATCCAAGTAGAGCATTGTTCTTCCATCCGAGTAGAGCACCTTGTGTTTTAAGAGCATTGTGGCTGTAATGTGTTTGCGACAATAGTTAAGACATCAAGTAACAGTAAATACACTATTCGACTAGCTAAAAAACCTAGTACTAACTGTGGAACAGGGAACTGAGTTTACAACAGAAGTCAACACGGTTCAAATTGACTTGGATAATGAATACAAGTGATGGCTTACTTGGTATTATTTCCCATCTCTTATCTGTCATTAAGCACGCAACAATTAATGTTAAGCTTTTCAGATATGAGAGCTGAAATCATTCTTGGCCTTCGCATACAAAATACTAAACTTCTTTAGCTTTCCTAGCAGAGCAAACAATAAATAGTCATTATGGTTAAAGTTAAAATAAAAGCAACATAAAGTAGAAAGCATTTGAATAACAACTGATTAAAAAGTTTACCTCAGTTGCCCTAACTGATTCAACTTTTAGACATTGCATTTTTCGGTATTTATTTGCAACACAGAACATAGTCCAAACATCTACACTAAACACAGAACACTGAAAATACATCGAAATAAGTTTCACTTTCATCCATCAAAAAGCCGATTAATTAAAAAAGGTCTAAGACTGCTTCTTGTCATCTAACCTCTTCTATACGGAATGAGTACGAGGAAGCTTCCGTGTGGGTGCATCTTCAAACCATCCCACAAGCTTCAGCTGCATAACAAACATCATCAAACTCAGCCTATAAGCTTCATCAAATTTAAACAAGTTTATTGAGAATGAGAAGTGAGAACGCCCCAGCATTCGCAGCTACCCGCATCATCTGCATACACAAGTTATAGTGAGAAGTGAGAACGCCCAACTGCCGCAGCTACCTGCATCATCTCCATAACAAACAAATTTTAACCATCAAATTTTTTCGTAATTTCTATTCGAAATATGTGATAATAACTGCATGTAGAAAAAAATAAGCGACCCTATCAAATCCCAAACTTCTTGCTAAAGTAAGGAGAAGTGTGTGTAGATTAAATATACACAACGCTTAATCAGATTCAACATTACAAACAAAAAAAATCAAACTTCAAAAATATACAACATAGTGAATCTTCAAACAAGTACTTGATTTCAATCTGGTGATTTGCCTCTCCAATGTCCACATCCAACAAGAAATTTCAGCAGTCAAAGATCCCTAATTTTGTCACCAGTCTTATATTCAAACTACGTATCATATTAATAAAACTCATACGATCTAATAACTGTGACATCAAGCAGGAATACCTGGTCCAAGATGGATGTTTCGACTTAATCAGAGTTCGCAGCTGGAATCGAATAGAGCTTCATAACTTGAACAGAGTGAGGGAGCGAAAGATTTCGGGGTAGAGGATTTTTCAATTCGATTCGGATATATCGACTCTCAACCAAAGCTTGGTCAACCGGTCGCCTCAATAAACGCTTGGTTCATCGGCCGCTAGAACAGAAGCGTACTCAATCCGCTGCTCCAACAGATGCTGGGAAAGGCTCCTTCACACACAATCAAGCACAGCTCAGATACGAAGCTCAATCCACAAATCTGCAACAAACCCACACTTTTCATTTGAGCAAGTCTTAGGCAAGAACACTCACAAACTCATATGATCAATTCATTTGAGCAGAAATTATCTCATTTCTTTTATCAGCACATATTCTAACATTTCTAAGAATTATAACATACCAAACAGGCAAATGCATGCAAAATGAACATAATCTATATATGACCAAGCCAACAAATCAGAAAATGAGCCTTCTGACCTCAAACACTAACATGTTCACCATCAAATAAAGACTAGGCATCTAGTTAACTTGCAAACATCAAGCTCAAATATTACTTGCATACAACTGAATCAAGATGGCATAGATCACGAAGTAACACAGCACAGTTCCAATGAGTTTTCCCACAAACATAAAACCATGCTGAAAATTTAATTCAAGACTAACTGGACACATGTAGTCAAACAAATGCATGACAGGGCATAGATTAGAACATTACTGCAACATTTATGATCACATAAAACACTGATCAGTAACCACATTTCACACACAAGCATATCCAAAGTGCCCTCCTAAGCCAAGCGTTCTAGCTATCTTAGAGGTAAACCTATCAGATATCAACCCAAGAACATTAGGTCAAGTAGCAAAGCATGTTGAGACCCTTTATCATTTACCAAAGTTACAAAGCTATCTTAAGTGAACAAACCAATAGACATCAAAAGCACTGAGCAAAGACATCTTCTAAAGTTATCTAACCTTAATACTCATATATATACTTAGAGTAATGAAGAACAAACACATGGAAGATGATAGTTCACAGCTCATTGACAATTGATATGCTTATGTTAAAGACTCGCAATGAAAAGAGCAACCTAAATATATGTTAAGAGCATTCAAGCTCAATCACAATTGTAAAAAAAAAGGCCAGAACATTTAAATCATACCAGCTTCACAAGCTAATCAACAGAGAATAAGGCATAGACATCAATCTATCCAAGTCGTTTCAGCAACTCTCGAGTCTTGAGTCGTTTCAGCTATACAAAAAAACTGACTCACAGAAGACCTGAAGACTGAATCTTTAGGGACTTACAGTCTCCAAACTCAATTAGACTCTACCATAGGTTCGCAAAACTAGATTCTCAAACTCTGATCCGCAAACAAGTAAATGCTCAAAAGAAAGTGGCATACGCTGTAAAGAGGAAACTGTACCAAACCCAGCACGTTTTGGCTTGTCAAGATCAATCACTTACAGCGAAATTAAGACTCGAAAAGGCTATAACAGACTCTCAAAAAACCATAAGAACAAGATCGGACGCCGGAGACCTTGTACATCGAAGCCACTCGAACTGGCTCGAAAACACACTCTCTTCCTCCGATTCTGGTCTTAATCTACTCGCCTCAGACATCCGGTCAAAACCCCTCTACCGATTCTCCGGGAAAACGCCTGAA
The DNA here is from genome assembly GCA_006409495.1 of Sedum album. Taxonomy (NCBI): domain Eukaryota; kingdom Viridiplantae; phylum Streptophyta; class Magnoliopsida; order Saxifragales; family Crassulaceae; genus Sedum; species Sedum album. The sequence continues at coordinate 46,033 of QZGG01000730.1, forward strand.
TCGCACCGTCGGTCTCTGCTTCCTCTTCTCGCATCCTGAAGCTACAGGCGCTTTATATTGAAGCTATTCGCCTCAAACGACGACGTAACCACAGCTCAGATACGAAGCTCAATCCACAAATCTGCAACAAACCCACACTTTTCCCAGCTGAAACCCCTAACCCAAATCACAAGTCCCCAGGCACTCAAAAATCCAAAATGAATCAAAACTCTAAAATCCACCTGAACTCCTTCCGGCTCCTCCTCATTAAACATCTTGTTAATATCAATATGTAAAAATCAGCTGAAACATAAACAATCAAAATATGTATATCAAGTTCAAGAAGATCAACTGGAGACAATGTCGATTTTTTTATTTATATAAAAAAGTTAACAGACTCGATGAGACAGAAGGACACAGTGCTAGTAAGCACTTTATTTAGATAAACAGAAGAAGGATAAACGACGACATTGCTCCCCCAGTACACGGCGGTCAGACTTTGCACGGAACGTCGCACATGCACTGCCTCTTCGGAAAACCTTCACAATCCCCGTCCTGAAAACCATTCTCGATGCAGGAAGACGCACAATGTGGGTTGTTCACACACAAACCGTAGCCAGGGTTTGGAACAGTACAGCGTGATTCGGCTGTGAGGAGGACGGCTGACAATAGTGTCAGAACGAGAAAGACAGTAGGAGCTAGTTTGTTGGATGCCATGCTTTGGTTTGGTTTGGTGTTTGAACTCTCCCCCTCTACTTATATATAGTGGCTGATGAATATTCATAAAGGATATGAAATGAGGAAGAAGTGATGACGTGGGTGAAGGAGTTGCTGCTGTTAGGGTTGAGGGGAGGGTAAATGGAAACGCTGCGTTTTAAAATGAATCTTAAATGTTACTAATATAATAAGTTTGACTTGTAAATTACGGAATATAATTAATTATTTAAATATAAGTATTTTTATTATTTCAAAGTTATCAGTTTACAACACATTTAAATATTATTTTATATTAAAATAAAAATAAAAATAGGGTATTCATCATACCCAATACGTAATAGGAACGAATTGCGTACCGAGTAACTATGACGCAAACTGAATAAAAGAAATCTATACAACATTCACTAATTCAACAACATACACAAGCTGGATTCATTGTACAAGTTTTAATTGCAGCAAACAATTTCCATTCATTGTATATAGTACTTACAAATTAATGAGTTGTACAACTTTATTTATTTTAAGTTGTGATTTATAGGGATATCTCGTGACATAAATTTATAATCGTAAACTGTGTAAATTTATATTCACATTTAGTACTCAGAACTTATTTTAAGTAGATTAGCAAAATTAATGTATTTTAATATAAAAAATGGATGATTTTACAAATTGCTTGATATGTGCATCCTAGCTAGCTGTACTGAAATTATGCATCTATTTTTAGTGCACAAATAGTTAGGTTTGACAATGATATTGGATCCAATCCAGGTGAAACATTTTAACAATAACCTCATGTCATGTTTTAATAACCTGAGCCACATTCTTTTCTCATTTTGAAATTTTCTGGATTAATCATGTGCCATTTATTGGTTGAATAATATAAAAATGATAATATTTAAGCTTAAGCGAATTAGAAAATATTTTTCGCTCGACTAATATCAGTATACTTAAAACTTTACTTATTATTAACAAATTTCAATTCGAAAGAGAAATTAGTTAAACACAAACATGTATAACATGGTTTGGAAAACTCTATCAAGATTATTATGCATTTTTCATGTGAAAACAGAGTCTTGAAGAGGTTTCTTAGAACATGATAATGTCAATTTCACTCTCAATAAGGAATTACTTGCTAGATGTCTAAACCTATAACAACATGGAATATTTAGTTAGGCACCTACTTCCCTAAAATGGAGCATCAATAATAAAAATCAACATGTTATTTTCATATTTCATGGAATAGATAGTATGTAAAAGTTTGAAATTGTATAAACAACCAATAAATACAAAATGCAACAAAGCCGAACCGATAGCTAGTAAAAAATATTACTTAAATTACAATAGCAAAGTGTGTCATGCAAAAACGCATGTACCTGAAGATAGTAAAAAAATAACATGGGTACTTAATTTTTTATCTATTTTTGCGAATATTGGGATGGGGGACCTAATTTGCATCCTGTCCAATGCAAACTGCAGTGATCAATTCTTGTTACTTGTATTGGATGCACAGTAAATCTGTGCATATGTCTGACCGGTTGATGAGTATGGATGGCAACATTATTTTGGATATAATAAAATGCTTAATTTATTTAAGAGGTTATAAAGAAGAATGATTAAGAGATAACATGGGAATATGATAGAAAAATGTGGGATAGTGTGTCTACTGTAGTTATTTTGATATGTATGATATTATAAAAAAAAATTTGATTAGAATCGTTAGGAGAAAAATTAAAAATCCCAGATTCTTAATAGTGAAATTAGGGACATTTGGAACCTTAAAATATTAATATCACCCATTTACTTAACATGTTTTATGAGACATCACATAATCTTGTAAATGTGTTGAGTATAATCGATGAAAAGTGAAGCAAGTGGGTGTACATAACTACATATATTGAATGAGACATATTCCCTTCCTCCACCTTAAATGTTTGTCCCTAAACTCTATCAAAAGAAAAAATGTTTGTCCCTAAATAACTACTTATATTGAATGAGACGTATTCCCTTCCTCCACCTTAAATGTTTGTCCCTAAATGTAATATCTAATGGAGTGGGAACCGAAGTTGCATCTATTTCGCTTTTCTAGCTTTGATTGCAGTCATATTTGTAGAGCCAAAACAACAATGTCTTAATTAGAATTTGTTACACTTCTGTTCAAAGCATTCATTTTATACTACAAAACCGGATTCCAATCCAAAAATAATTATTTTGGTATCATGGTATTCATTAGTGGATACATACGTAAAAAAATGGAACTAAACAAAATAAGAGATCGATTACTATAACCATCTGTATCCTCTTATATTATCATAAACATCATTTTCTTAATAATACAAAAATTGAAAAGGAACAAAATTAGATACATGTCTTAATCACGTACATAAAACTATTTTAAATACAGCTTACTCAAATAATGCTAATAATCTTCACACCAAAAAAAACTCGACACTTGTATTTTTTTACTGAACATAGTAATTGTGTTCAGTAAATTTTTTTACAATATTCACAAAATACGGTGTATCATTCCCTGAACACACACATTAAATAAATCTTGATCATTAATTTGTATAAAGGACTAGAATTAGCTCTAGATGTCTAAACCTATAACAATATGGAATATTTAGTTAGGCACCTACTTCCCTAAAATGGAGCATCAATAATAAAAATCAGCATGGAATATTTAGTTATTTTCACACTAGCTAACTATATGATTTTTCAAAGCTAGCATAGATCAGCAGTGCTATCACAACTACATTAATGAAATGAACATTAAACTGGCTGTTGCTTGCTAAAATGTTATTCGAATTCGAAAAATAAATTTCGATTTATGAAATTTGGTTTATATAGAGAACATAAAAGTTGCAAATGCTTTGCATTTATAAAATTCAATTATCAATACTAAGGGTTAAGTTCTAGAAGGACATTAAGTATTTGTGAGACGGAAGGACAAAATCTCAACTGTTAGATATGATTAATATACGGTTGAGATTAAAGTTGGTTTTTTTATAATGGACGGTTGGATTTGCAAAAAACCCTAGCGGTTAAGAGTGACGGTTACTTTTTTGAATCAAATCTCATCCATTGGATTATTAGTAATCAACGGTTGAGATCATGTCTCACCGTCTCACATATATTTATCGATCCTCCTTGAACCTTACTCTCAATACTAAATGTCGATATAAATATTTCTGATAAATACATATCCTAGAATTTATCATCAGCCAAATTACCAATGAGTCATTTACAACTCAACCATCATCCGATTTAAATTAGTTAGGGTTGATAAAAAACCAAAAAGTCACAAAACAATATGTACCTAATAAATACGACTAGTATTTAAAACTCATAGTTATCCTTAACTAAATTAGCAAAGTGTAATTTACAATTCAACAACCATCACGTATTAATGGAAATTACGTGGCTTGGAATCACAAGGTGTGACTTACTGAGTACCAACTACTCTTTTTCTTCCGCATTAATTTTTCTTCTGCATACACTTGATTTTTAAATTTTGATTAACTTTTGTGTGAGTCTCTTTACTATTTTTCATTTGTAATTTTTTGAGTTTTCATTATTTTTATGTAAATAAAAAATATTTTCTATTATGGGATTATTTGATTAAAGGAATGCGTAGTTAATTGTAAATTTAATGAAGACAATAATTTTGTATAAAGAACTAAAATATAAAGTTTCTTTTACGTTTAACCCTATTTTCTACTAACTTTAGATCAAGGTGGATTCGGTTATGCAACAAACAACATTGAAGAGTAATTAGAATACGATTTCTTGACCATTCATTACGCAACAACCAACATTTAAGGAGTAATTAGGGAGTAAATGCTTTGCAGTAGGCAATAGTTCAGAAAAGTAATTTTGAGAAATTGAGTCTGAGGCATTCAATCCCTATATGCAATTGTATTTGATGTGGGTCTCACATGCACATGCGGCTTATTCTGATTGAACATATTTACATTTTTTTCATTTATTAATTTATAACTTATTATTATCAAAAATTGATTTATCAAAATTGTATCAAAAGTTTTCATTTCTCAAGATCTAGGAATATAGATTAACTTTTTATCATTCGGACACCAAAAATATTTTAAGTTTTAAATTGTGTGATATATGTAAATATATACTAAATAAATTATATATTTAAAAGTAATTTTTCTATATTTTAAAATTATGTAATGTATATTTTTTCATTAAAAAGTAATTTTTCTATATTTTAAAATTAAATATATGAAAAATAATAATATTTATATGTTGAGTATAGAATAATATAATAAATTAACTAGATAAATCAGAATTATATACATTATTATCAATACTTCTTCCATATTTCATGGAATAGATAGTATGTAAAAGTTTGAAATTGTATAAACAACCAATAAATACAAAATGCAACAAAGCCGAACCGATAGCTAGTAAAAAATATTACTTAAATTACAATAGCAAAGTGTGTCATGCAAAAACGCATGTACCTGAAGATAGTAAAAAAATAACATGGGTACTTAATTTTTTATCTATTTTTGCGAATATTGGGATGGGGGACCTAATTTTTTATCTATTTAAAGAATGATTAAGAGATAACATGGGAATATGATAGAAAAATGTGGGATAGTGTGTCTACTGTAGTTATTTTGATATGTATGATATTATAAAAAAAAAATTGATTAGAATCGTTAGGAGAAAAATTAAAAATCCCAGATTCTTAATAGTGAAATTAGGGACATTTGGAACCTTAAAATATTAATATCACCCATTTACTTAACATGTTTTATGAGACATCACATAATCTTGTAAATGTGTTGAGTATAATCGATGAAAAGTGAAGCAAGTGGGTGTACATAACTACATATATTGAATGAGACATATTCCCTTCCTCCACCTTAAATGTTTGTCCCTAAACTCTATCAAAAGAAAAAATGTTTGTCCCTAAATAACTACATATATTGAATGAGACGTATTCCCTTCCTCCACCTTGAATGTTTGTCCCTAAATGTAATATCTATTGGAGTGGGAACCGAATTTGCATCCATTTCGCTTTTCTAGCTTTGATTGCAGTCATATTTGTAGAGCCAAAACAACAATGTCTTAATTAGAATTTATTACACTTATGTTCAAAGCATTCATTTTATACTACAAAACCAGATTCTAATCCAAAAATAATTATTTTGGTATCATTGTATTCATTAGTGGATACATACGTAAAAAAATGGAACTAAACAAAATAAGTGATCGATTACTATAACCATATGTATCCTCTTATATTATCATAAACATCATTTTCTTAATAATACAAAAATTGAAAAGGAACAAAATTAGATACATGTCTGAATCACGTACATAAAACTATTTTAAATACAGCTTACTCAAATAATGCTAATAATCTTCACACCAAAAAAAAAACTCGACACTTGTATTTTTTTACTGAACATAGTAATTGTGTTCAGTAAAAAAATTTACATATTCACAAAATACTAGAACCTTAGTTTAATAAGAGACCTTAACGGAACCTTTCTCCACCTTTATATATTATAAATGACTATGAGCATCCCAAAGCATTATTTAAATAGCTCAATCTGCAAATACAATCCCAGTTGGCATCGAGTATACAGTATTAAATCTACTCCAAAGCACACAGCTAGTTATCTAAAACTTTTAATGAACACTTAACCGACCTTCAAATTTACATTTATATGACAGTTCTCTATTTCTTGATCTGTTTGCTTTTCATCGTCTTTTTTGTTATCATCTCAAGAGTTTGTGCCGTGTTTATCAAATTGTTAGTTCCGATTGAGCCAAACCTTTGGTTCACGAATTTAGTGGTTTTGAAAACTGAAATTTGGTTTCAAATTCCGATCCAAGTGTAGTGTAATTAGACCCGTCAAAAAGGCCCAACACCCGATACCCGTCCATACCCACCCATCAAAAACGCTCTATCATACCCGCTCATCAAATTCAATGGGCAAAATTAACCCACTACCCGTTATCTACCCATTTAAAACAGGGTAAGCCCGCCCGCCCGCCATTTACCCATATCGTGAAACAACGAAACCCTTCTGTCGTTCGATCGCTCCATCGCCGCACCTCAGCTACAACTCTCCGACCCGACCTCAATCAGCATTCGGCATTCGGCTTCCGGCGACCTTCTCGATCTGGATTTTATTCAATATTTGAGGTTCCTTCACTCAATCCTTTGTGTCCCGATTTTCGTTAATTCTTAACCTAATTGAAGCGCTTCTGTGAGTGATATTTTGGTTTCAAGATATTCATCATCTTTAATGTCATACGACGTGTCTGTTGCAGTTGACTCTTGTACCTTGAAATTGTGACCTTATTGATGAATTCAGAATTGCATTGTTTTAAAGCTCAATTCATCAGCTCTCTCGCAACTAAGCCTAAGTTTAATTGTTTAAAAGCTCAGTCCATTGGTTCTCCTGCAGTGTTGTTTATTTTTCTTGTAAGTAAAATTAATCCCCAAGTTTAAGTGCACTCATTGACCTTTTCGATAATTTTGTTCATAGTTTTTGTCTGACTGATTTTTTGCGTATATTATCGAGCAATAGGTGATGTGTTTCTAAAGAAGGCGGAGTTTAATAGCAAGCCTCTATTCATAAACTATGCATGTCTGAATCATTCTACAAGCTCCTCCTAAGTGCAGAACCTGCAGTCTGTGAAATTCGAATCACATGGCCTTTGGGAGCAACTTAGCAATCAGGAAGTTGTTAGCAACTCCAGTTCAACAGCAAAACAAGAATACAAATGACAAACTTCTGTATTTCTTGATGCATAAATTTAAACTTTGTTATCTCTGGATCTGCTCATTATGCTATGTCAAATGTCTTATATAAAATTATGGTATGAATAATGTTCAAGTCATAGTCGTATGGGTTCAGTGTATGCCAGTTTTCCATCATAGTCGTATTCACCAAACTGCAAAAAATAAAAGAAAATTTCTCAGAACTAATATTGCAGAAGCCATGCATAACTCAAACCGTTTGTATGCGTAAACTGTTCTATATGTCTCGAAAGCGAGTGCAAAAGTTTCATGCAAGGCAGCGGAGTTAATTAACATTTACTGAATGTTTGAAGTCCATGTAAAGAAAGGATGAAAGTTCAGGTACCATTAGAAGCCTCCCTGGTCATCTTGAAAATCAATTTTGAAGTATATATTGAGGATGTGACACGACGGCCGTCATCGGAGGCGCAGCTGACGGACGGCGACCAAGGAGGCGGCAAAGACGAAATTCAAAACCCTGGAAAGTAATTGATTTGTAATAGGGCTACGAAGTGTAAATAATGTAATTGTATAGGACCTGTAGGCAAATAGCTAGTATTTATGTACCAAAATGTAAATAGCAACACTTGTAACTGAATCTGTTACAAAACAGATTCCATTTTCATTTTGATCAATAACACGAAAATTTCCCCTACATCTCCGATCAAGATCCGGCGTCAGTCCGGCAGTTTCCGGCCACCCGATCTTGCATCTTCACATGGTATCAGTTACCTTGTAGATCCTAGTTCACGTTTCCGCAAACGATTCCACAATCAGCCTCCAATTTCATCACCAGATTGCTTTTCAAGATTCAAGAAATGGCCGCACACACATCTGCAGCAAGTTCTTCCTCCACAACCTCTGTTGATCCTGCAAATGATCCGATGCACATTAGTTCGAATGAGAATTGGAGTATCGCTTGTTTCTCAGCCGCTTGAAGGACCGAAAATTACATAACATGGAAGAAATCCATGATTCGAGCCTTAGGGTTCAAAATGAAGCTTGGTTTCATCTATGGCAGATTTGCTAACCTACAGATCCTTATGAACTAGCCAAATGGGAGAAGTGTAACAATGCAGTGTTATCTTGGATCACCAATTCAGTAAACAAAGACATAGCAGGCTCTTTGGTTCACATGGAGGATGCATCAAGCTTGGTCTGATATAGAAACAAGGTATGGAGGTTCTAATGGTCCTATGATTTTTGCTTTGCAAGAAGAGATCTATAATCTGAAACAGGGAGACTTAAGTGTGGCTAGTTATTACAACAAGTTGATTCAATTCTGGGCTGAAGAAGATGCTTAGTAGTTCATGAATTATGTGAATTAGGAGCTGTTTGCAAGTCAACTAAATGCATGATGCAGAAAAAGCAAGACAGGATCATGAAATTTCTGATGGGACTAAATGAGGTTCACTTTCAGATCAGATCACAGATTCTAGCTCTTGATCCTTTACCTAGCATTGGCAAGATTTACAACATGGTTCGTCAAGATGAAAAGCAACAAGGCATCAACAGAACTCTGAACATGGATGGATCTGTGCTATATGCAGGCCAAATGCTACTCAAAGCAACAACAGACAGAATCCAAAAGGGAATTCTAATGCTAGCTCAAATGGAAAAGATCAGGCACAAGATAAGAAAGATCTTTACTGTTCACGTTGCAGAATGAAGGGACATACCAGGGATAATTGCTTCAAGCTACATGGCTATCCACCAAATTATAAGCCATCCAAAAGAAACTCCACAGGCCCTGGTAACAGAAACAACAAATCTGTTAATAATGTCATTACTGACAATAATTCTGCAGGATCAGGTGACAAAACTGAATCTCAAGAGCAGCAGATGGATCTCAGTGCAGTGAAAGTAAATCAAGAGCAGCTAAGCAGGCTATTGGCTTTCTTAAACACTTGCAACAATGATTCTACTCATATGGCAGGTATTACTTGCTTAACCTCTATTTCTATGTGCAAAAATGACTGGATAATTGATAGTGGTGCCACTGATCATATTACTCCGCATATGCACTTATTGAAAGATTTGAGGGTATTACCTGTTCCTTACAAGGTCCTTATGCCTGATGGGAATTTTATTCTGGTTCACCAGTCAGGAAGTTGCCAATTGACTCCCCAGCTCAAATTGTTGAATGTCTTACTTGTTCCTGAAATTAAGTACAATCTGATTAGTGTCTCAAGGTTGATGTCAGATGCAAATATGACAGTCACATTCACTAACCTTGGATGCTATATTCAGGGCCCAGCAGATCAGACACCCCAATGGATTGGTGAAGCAATTCATGGGCTGTTTCAACATAAAGGTGCTAATATGAGATATTGTGCAACTGTACAAAAGGACAAGGATTCAGCTTACTATGGCACAGAAGATTGGGCCATGTCCCATTTTCAAAAATGATAAGTAGCATGAAGAATTACATTCCTATTACAGACTGTAGTATCAAAGATATTCACTGTGATATATGTCCTCAAGCTAGACAATGCAGACTGCCTTTTACTAACAGTTCTAGTCAAAGCACTTCTGTTTTTGAACTAGTTCATGTTGATGTATGGGGACCATACAGGGTTCCTACTCTAACAGGTGCCAGATACTTCCTAACTATTGTTGAGGATTTTTCAAAATGCACATGGGCTTTTCTTATGGCTAGCAAAAGTGAAGTTCCTGACAAGCTTATTCAGTTCTACAATATGGTGCAAACACAGTTTGACAAAAATATTAAAGTTCTGCGCAGTGACAATGGCAAGGAATTCTTAAACTACAAGTTATCTCAGTTTCTACTGAACAAAGGAGTTATTCATCAAACCAGTTGTGCATACACTCCTGAACAGAATGGTACTGTTGAAAGAAAGCACAGGTACTTACTGGAAGTTGCTAGAGCTTTAAAATTCCAAGCTTCGATTCCTGATAAATTCTGGGGAGATTGCATTTTAACTGCAACATACATCATAAATAGAGTGCCATCAGTCATCTTAAAAGGAAAATCTCCTTATGAGGTATTTTTCTCTACAAAGCCAGATCTATCAAATTTGAGGATTTTTGGTTGTTTATGCTACAGTACAAACAAATTACCTCAGAAAGGAAAGTTTGATCCACGAGCTCATCCTTGTGTGTTCCTTGGTTATCCATTTAGCCAAAAAGGATACAAAGTATACAACCTGCACACACATGAAGTTCAGGTCACAAGGGATGTTCAGTTCAAAGAAGATATATTTCCATTCAACAATATTAATGAGTCTGATTCAGAATCAGTTGTTCAGATGCCTGCTTTCAGTCCACCAACTTTTGTTTCTGATGATGACACCAGAGTTATTCAACCTACCAGATTACCTGATATGGAGGATACCTCTACAGCTGAGATTCCACTCAGAAGATCTACAAGGGCTAGAAAAGAATCATCTAGACTCAAAGATTTTATTTGTCCAACAGTAACAATGGCATCTTCAGAGAAAGTTTCTTATCCTCTTATATCCTATGTGGATTATTCAGGCTGCTCAGATAATTTTCAGAAGATGCTATGAATATTATCACTGATTTAGAACCTAAATCATATGCTGAAGCTAGCAAATATCCTGAATGGATCAAGGCAATGGAAGCAGAACTACAAGCCTTGGAAGCCAATAACACATGGCATTTGACTTCTTTGCCAGCAGGAAAGAAAGCAATTGGCTGCAAATGGGTTTACAGAATAAAGAGGAAATCTGATGGCACAGTTGAAAGGTTAAAAGCTAGATTGGTAGCCAAGGGTTTTACTCAACTTGAGGGACTTGACTACCATGAAACATTTGCTCCTGTGGTCAAGATGACAACAGTACGTGCCTTACTAGCTGTTGCAGTGACAAAAGGCTGGCCTCTATATCAACTAGATGTGAATAATGCATTCCTACATGGAACTTAGATGAAGAGGTTTACATGAAGATTCCAACTGGTTTCTACAAGAAAGCTAGATCACAGGGCATGGTGTGCAAGCTAGATAAAAGTCTATATGGCTTAAAACAGGCATCTCGTCAATGGTTTAGCAAATTCAGTGAAGCTCTTCTACAATTTGGATTTATAGCTAGCCTAAATGACTACTCAATGTTCACATACTCAAAGGATGGTGAATTCCTAATTCTCTTAGTATATGTCGATGATGTGGTTCTAACAGGTACCTCTGATGCTCTTATAACTCAGGTTAAGGAGTTTATTCACAGCAAATTCCAGATAAAAGATTTGGGTCATTTGCAATATTTCCTTGGGCTTGAGGTTGCTAGATCAAGTTCAGGGTTATTTCTAAATCAGAGGAAATATGCTTTGGACCTGATTTCAGAGGCTGGTTTAACAGCTTGTAAGCCAGTTCCTATACCTATTGATCCTAGACACAAGTTGGCATTATCAGAAAGTCCTATGCTAGCTGATCCTACACCATACAGACGTCTAGTTGGGCAGCTTATATACTTAACAGTAACACGGCCGGATATTGCCTATTCTGTTCATGTCTTAAGTCAATTCATGACAGCACCAAAGGAAGATCACATTAAAGCAGCTCATCGAGTATTGAAGTACCTGAAAAATGCTCCAGCTCAGGGTTTGTACTACCCAGCTTCTCAGCAGCTCAGTTTGAAAGCTTATTGTGATGCAGACTGGGGCTCTTGTCCAGTCACCAGAAAAAGTGTCACTGGTTATGCTATTTCCCTTGGTGATTCTCTTATATCCTGGCGAACAAAGAAACAACAGGTGGTCAGTCGTTCATCTGCAGAGGCAGAATACAGATCCATGGCACATACCTGCTGTGAACTTGTCTGGCTCATCCGTCTTCTTCGTGATATGCAGGTCGAGCAGACAGGTTCTATTCCCCTCTTTTGTGACAACAAGTCAGCTCTCCATATCGCCCGGAATCCGGTCTTCCACGAGAGAACAAAGCATATTGAGCTTGACTGCCATGTTGTCCGGCAACACACTACTTCAGGAATGATTCAACCAACCTTCGTCTCTACATCTAATCAAGCGGCAGATCTGTTCACAAAAGGGTTGCCGGCTGATTCACTCAAGTATCTCTCCTCCAAGCTCAACGTGTCGAACTTTCTCCACATGCTGAGCTTGCGGGGGGGTATTGAGGATGTGACACGACGGCCGTCATCGGAGGCGCAGCTGACGGACGGCGACCAAGGAGGCGGCAAAGACGAAATTCAAAACCCTGGAAAGTAATTGATTTGTAATAGGGCTACAAAGTGTAAATAATGTAATTGTATAGGACCTGTAGGCAAATAGCTAGTATTTATGTACCAAAATGTAAATAGCAACACTTGTAACTGAATCTGTTACAAAACAGATTCCATTTTCATTTTGATCAATAACACGAAAATTTCCCTACATCTCCGATCAAGATCCGGCGTCAGTCCGGCAGTTTCCGGCCACCCGATCTTGCATTTTCACAGTATATAAACATTAGGGTGAATGGGCGCCCGTTGCCCGCCCACACTGCCTGCCCATTTCGCCCGTTTACCCATGCTGCCTTCCGCCCATGAAACGCCCGTCCGTTACCTGTCCGCCCGTCCAGTTTGACACTGTGTAATGACAATCGTTTCGTCGAATATTGAGGAAGCCAGGTGGGGTGTACTCAGGTATTGAGATGAGCGGATTCCAATGACTTAGGGTTGCAGGAAAAGGCTTTGAACTTGTTGTTGGGTGTATCATAGGCGCCAAATACCATCATCAACTAATACGCATCTCATTCCAACTAAAGATAGCAATGAGAAGATAGCAGGAAGCAGAAACACCGTTGACATGGAGGTGGAGAAGCATTTGATGCAAGCCGAAAGGGATGAACTGGATGCTTATAAGCTTGAACTGCAAGTTGACAGGGCTGAATTCAAAGCTGAAAGCTCGAATGGAAAATCTTCTGCTCCTGATCGCGAATTGGAAGCTGCCAAAGCTGCGCTTAAAGAAAATAGATTGCAGCTGGAGAATAAATAAGAGTTGCACAATTTCAGTTGAAGGCTGCCCAGTCTCAACTCGGAGCAGCCAAGTCCCCGGCTGCAAACTGCTCACACCCAACTTGAAAAAGCAAGAGAGCAGTTGGAAACGGCCAGGACACACTTGGAAGCACAAAGCAGCAAAGGCTAAGACGGACATTGATAATACAAGACTCGAAGCTGCGAAAGCGAGCCTTGAAACAGCCAAACATAGATTCGAAGCTGCTGGTAAACAACTGAATGCAGGTAAGAGTCGGTTTGAGGCTGCTTAAACTTGACTGGACATGGCTTCATCGCGGTTTGAAGAAATGAAAGCACAGCTGGAGGATTCAAATGCTGCATTAGAGATTAAACTCGCAAAAGCAGAATTGGAAAAAGCTGAACTGGAGACAAAGATGTCTCAGCTGGAGAATGATTAGTTTGTTCTGGAGGAGAAAATGAAGGAAATAGCAAAAAAAAAACTGGAGATATCATGTTGCAAAGACAATTAAACGAGCATAGTAGCACTGGAAGGAAATCCTAAGGCGTTCCTTGACATAGGAACAAATGGTGCAAAGACCAGCCGTCTCGTGATAGAGCTGGACTCTGACACCAATCCCCTTGCTGCCGAGAATTTTAGGGTACTGTGCACGGGTGAGAAAGGTAATGGTCAAAGTGGCAAGCCAATACACTTCAAGGACTTAGCATTCAAACGCACAAGCCAGCTATATTTTAGGGAGGTGATTTAGGCGAGCCCATCTCGCTTTATGGAGACAACTCTAAAGCGGAAACTTTAAACAACAAGCATTGCGGACCTTGTACGCTTTGCATGTCCGGAGGCAGTTTAGTTGCGACCTTGTTCACTGCTTTCACTTAGCTGGCTTTCCAAAAGGCCTCATTAGCTGCATAACTGGAAAAGGTTCAGAAATCGGCGATTTTCTCACCATGCACCCTGGAGTTAATTGCATTAGGTACATTTAACCTTTTCATTATTTGTATTCTCCTTTTCTCATCTCTTTGTTTTTAATGTTACTCTTGCATTGATCAAATGTAGCTTCACTGGAGGAGATACTGGCATTTCAATATCAAAGAAGGCCGGTATGGTTCCTCTCCAGATGGAACTTGGAGGAAAAGATGCTTGCATTATTCTCGATGATGCTGATATAGACTTAGCTGCTGCTAACATCGTCAAAGGCGGCTTTTCTTACAGGTAACTAACTCCTCAGACTATACCTGGAACAAATGAATTCATTTTATACTACTTTTTTTATATTACAATCAAGTGAATGTTTTACCCTTTGTGGATAATAGTGGTCAGAGATGCACTGCTGTTAAAGTTGTACTAGTGATGGAATCAGTAGCTGACACTCTTGTGGAGAAAGTGAATGCAAAGGTAGCAAAGTTGACAGTAGGACCGCCGGAAGATGACTGTGATATCACTCCAGTAGTATCCGAGTCCTCAGCAAATTTTATCGAAGGCTTGGTTATGGATGCAAAAAAGAAAGGAGCTACATTTTGTCAAGAGTATAAAAGAGATGGCAACCTTATCTGGCCTTTATTGTTAGATCATGTCCAACCAGAAATGAGGATTGCATGGGAAGAGCCATTCGGCCCTGTACTGCCTGTTATTAGGATTAATTCCATTGAAGAAGGAATTCACCATTGCAATGCTAGCAACTTTGGTCTACAGGTATATGCCTCAATCATCACACATTAGCTCTGATCACCCCATTTTTGCATATGCATCATTCTGTAGTCAAATGGAATTAACAAACCAAGTAAAATGCAGGGTTGTGTTTTCACAAAAGATATAAACAAAGCAATGCTTATAAGCGATGCAATGGAAACCGGAACAGTGCAAATTAACTCAGCTCCTGCTCGTGGACCGGACCATTTCCCTTTTCAGGTACCAACTATCTAAGAATACTTATTAGCCGATCAGCTTGGCTTCAAATGAAGTTGATCATTTTGTTGTTGCAGGGCCTAAGGGACAGTGGCATTGGATCGCAAGGCGTGACGAATAGTATAATCATGATGACCAAGGTGAAAAGCGTTGTCATCAATTTGCCAACTCCATCCTATTCCATGGGTTGAAATCATCCATCAAAAGAAATGAAGAGAAGAATGCAACACTTTTCGTTCGAATTTTTTCCTGTCGTCCGATTCCATCAGAAGTTATCACTTGAAAAATAAAATGTAATAAGTTAGATTCATATCAACTTGGATTCAGCTGAAGCATACTTGTTTCATTCTCAACTTGCAAATGATGAAATTTCTCACCAAAACAAAAACAATAGCAACGAGGAATGTAAGATTTAGCTACGAAACAAGATCATATTTCTACGAATAGATTTTTACTATATAATTTGAAACCTGTTCAAACTGCGGAAGCGTTCGTCTCCATGGCGGCTGCAGAAGCATTCAAGTGGATCTGGACCGCCGTGACTATTGCAGTGGTCTCCGCCGCCCTTTCATGTACTCGCTACCACCTATTCTCTCTTTTTAATACATTGTCTTTCGATTGCTATATATTCTGAATTATGTTGCTTGATTGTGGGGCAGTGTTAGCCCTGAAGAAGAAATGCAAAAGGTTGGATTCTAAAATCAGAGAGCTTGAGGATTCTCTTGCTTCTTCACTCAAAAAGCGTGATGCCGAACGCAAGGGACGTATCAGGGCTCAGCAGGTTTATTTTTGTGTGCTCTCAACCTGTTTGTGGAAATGTCTCTTCCGTTTAAATTTAAAGATTTGTACTTTGTATGTGGGAGTTAGATTCCATGTTTTACAAGGGTTCTGTTGTTAATTTTCTGAATTTTATTTTAGAAAATGGGATATTGAATCACATTTTAGCATACTTGTTTATGCATATCAGATTTAGGGTTTTATTTACTCTTCCAATGTGCGGCTTTTTATCTTTTTTGTGTGTCGTAGTGAACGATTCTTACTCAAGTTTTTTCAGGCCTTGAGAGCGAATTTAACACAACCCCATGTGATGATTTGGCCAAAGCATCATATCCAATGACCCCTATTGCAGTAGTCGAGTCATGTTTTACTACCAGGTGAGTCTACTTCTAGCAGTCTCTTGTATAAGAAATATTGCATCATCTTGATATTGGTCTCAGAGACAAAAACTGGCAGTGGCAATTATGATAGTACTGAGTAGATGAGGGTCAGCTTGTAAATTTTGGATACAATAGTTTGTCACCTAAAGTTGGGTTGCGACTAGCGTCCGTACTCCTTTCATCACTCAAGTTCAGATGACGATTTCAATGTTTGCTGCTGCAAGCCAAATTGTGCTCTTTGGTTGGGTTGGCAAAGTACATTCTCGATGCTTTAATGACCCTCCTTTACCTTTTGTTCTCAATTTACTGACAACTTATTCGTTGCTTCAACAGTTAAAGCTCCTTGTCATTGATATTGTGGTGTCGGCTATTTAATGTCTAGACGATATCTTTTATATTTCTACTTATACGTTATTATAGTAATATGGTTACTCCAATACATTTAATTGTGACTTAATTTTTTTCCTTTGAATCATGCATACCCAGACAACCATTACTTGTACCACTTGCTCGGGCAAGTCTGTCATTTGATACCACACGTGTACCGCCATGCTCTTTGGAAGGCCTTGATGAATATTCTCATTGTTGGATTGTATACGTATTCCATTTAAATACAGATCTTGAGAAGTTGTGGAAACCGTCTTCTCAATCAAAATTCAAAGCAAAGGCACCACAACTCTTCAAGTTCCTAGTTTGTTTCTTAATAAAGGTTCATATAATTTTGTTTGATTAGTAAGCTAAATTTCAGGTGAGAGTTCCAAGACTTAAAGGTGAAAGGATTGGAGTCTTTGCAACAAGGACCCCTCATCGACCATGTCCCATTGGTCTAACTGTTGCAAAGGTGATTCCAGTGAAATACTCGTTTAAGTGGTTGTTTATAAAAAAGTTTGCACAAAAATGCATAATTGGCTGCAGTAAGTTGTTATGGACACTTGATGCAGTAAGTTGTCCCATTTGTATACATGTTAAAATTTATTTTTATGATAATGATATATTACATGGCTTAAATTTTGTATTTTGAAGGTAGAGTCTGTAAAGGGAAATGTTGTTCTACTTTCAGGAGTCGATTTGGTGAATGGCACTGTAAGCGAACACCCATCACTCGAGAGCATACACTTTTTCTTTCACTTGTTCTATTGTTCATGTGATTAATGGCTCCGTCACATTTTACAGCCTGTTCTTGATGTGAAACCATATCTACCATATTGCGACAGCATACAAGGAGCAACAGTTCCTGGATGGGTTAATGTAAAAATCCCTGTTCTTTGATGTCTCATTCCTTTTATATAGTTATAATGTTGTTTTACCTCTACGATGCGATACAAACAATATTTAAACTGAACAGTATTTGTGAATGTCAAGATTATGAATGTTGATTAGTAATACTAGAAGTCTTTTTTGTAAAAATGCAACCTAAATTTTGGCTCTTGTGGGATTTTTATCATTCAGATTTCAGATATTACGTCTTCATGCACCTAGATGTCACTTATCAGGCTATCAGCTATAATATGTTGCCATTGGTTTATTTTATAGGTGGACCGTATGTTATCTGTAGCTTCAGTTAAATTTTTGGCACAATTCTCAGGGGCTCTTGTTGATTGCTGGTCTGCGATTGTAAGTTTCATTTCTTATCTGCAAGTTGATTTCTTTGAGTGTATTGGATTTTTTTGAAGCTGCATTTAACAGTACAATGTTTCCTGGTCTGCGCTACAGAAAAATAAATCACTCTATACAACGTCAGATGAGCTGAAAAGCTTGATCACGCAAATTCTATCGTGGGATATACGATCTGTATCTCAAAGAAACAAATTGCATGGCTCTCAGTATGAGCAGAAGGATAATCAGCAGAGTGATGAAGCTACTGATAAAAGTCATGATGCCCAATACTCACAGAGGGACACCATTTATCACCTAGCAATAGAAGGACTTGATATATCATATAGAATAGATGATGATTCAAATGTGACAGTATGTAGTGTGGCATTTTCGTCAGATGCTCAGAGTCAAAACCACAACGTCTTCCAAGATTGTGCGATAGAGTAACACACCATGATTTATTTTGTAAAGGGTAGTACTAAACGGACGAGCACTGTGTAAAGTGTAAACCATGTTTTGATTCTTTTGAAGACTACTCTGAGAAAGAGATAGTTCAATTTCCCCATAGAATATCTCAGAGATCAATGACTAGGTGATAAATGAAACCAAGAGCATGTTTGTAATATTTTTACATGATCGATGTCGAGCATTACATTCAAATCAAGAATACGATGCCTAGAATTTATTAGTAGTTGTATGGCTTGTTACACAACATCTTATTATTGTCTTTACCTTCATTGCACAAAGAGATTTCTGTTTTCATGACATCATGTATTTCTTACAACTTCAGAAGGAGACCGCTTTTGGCTGAAGCAATTTACAAAAATAGAGGAGATTTTGAACAAAATAGTAAGATTATAACATTTTTGGTCTATATATATAGAATTTCAAATTCACAATATGCTAAAAATGTTTACTTGAAAAAAGTTCAAGAAGACACGTATACATAATTGTTAGAGCGTGATTACTGTGTCATAATGTAATGATTTATTTTCAGTAATTTAACATATGTAATTCATATTAAAAATTAGAGTTTATTACTAGAGAGTTAGATCAAGGAGGACAAATGATTATGGTAAGACGGAAGGACATAATCTTAACCGTTGATTTGATTAATCTAACGGTTGAGATTAAAGTTGATTTTTAATTAAATAGGCGGTTGGATTTGCAAAAAACACGGGCGGTTGGATTTGACAGTTATTTTTTTGATTAAATCTCACCCGTTAGATTATTAGTAATCAACGGTGGAGATTATGTCTCACCGTCTTACATAAACTTAGGTGTCCTCCTAGATCTTCTTCCTATTACTAGAAACCACCCGTCAAATGTGTTTTCCGAAAAATATCCTAATGAAGCAAATAACTTTCAAACCACTTGTTCTATATAATAATTTAGTTTATTGTTTATTATTAGAATATTAGTATAAAATAAGTAAAAAGGATTAAAAATTCTGAAAAATGTGGATAATTCAGGAAATCGAAGAATATCCAATGAAAACTATGTTTAAAATATAAAACTTATTTTCGTAAATAAACACTATTTTACGAAATTATAAGGAAAATCATTTAATAAAAGACGATTAAAGGCAATTTAATCTTATAAATTTTTAACCACAAAAATAATCGATGAAAACATGAACAATTCGCCTTTCAACTAACTGAACAACACAAAATTTAGTTTTTATTTATTAGATTAATAAAGTTATAATATTCAATGATTCAGACATTGTACAATTTATGCGCCTAACAAATTTAATATTATTTATCAATAAATTTTATTAGTATGAGTAAGGTTCTAGGAGGACCAATAAATAAATGTAAGACGGTGAGATGTGATTCCAACCGTTGATTACTAATAATCCAACGGATGAGATTTGATTCAAAAAAGTTACCGTCAATCTCAACTGCTAGGGTTTTTTGCAAATCCAACCGCTCATTATATAAAAACCAACTTTAATCTCAAACACATATTAATCTAATCAAACGATTGATATTAAGTCCTTTCGTCTCACAAAAACTCTTTGTTTCTCTTGAACTTATCCTTATTAGTATTTCTACACATTATGGATTAAAAGATTAATAAATATTATTTGTATTTTTATAAATCAATTACTTTATTAGTTTATTATTCAATGAGTAAGGATCCAGGAGGACAAGTAACTTTTGTATGACGGAAGGACACGATCTCAACCGTTGATTTTGATTGATCTGACGGTTGAGATTAAGTTGGTTTTTAATTTAAATTGGTAGTTAAATATGCAAAATACACGGACGGTTGAGAATGACGGTTATCAATCTCAACCGTTAGATTATTAGAAATCAACGATTGAGATGATGTTTTAAATTTACAACATGCTAAAAATGTTTACTTGAAAAAAGTTCAAGAAGACACGTATACATAATTGTTAAAGCGTGATTACTGCGTCATAATATAATGATTTATTTTCAATAATTTAACATATGAAATTCAACCTCCACGATTCCGGTTGTAGATTACTTACTGCAGCAGCATTCGGATTGATCGATTCAACCGAAATCGTGGAGCCGGCCACATCAATCCGAATGCTGCTGCAGATCCTGGCCTGATCTACAACATAATATAATCGATTCCGGTTTGCTCTTTTGTTTTCGAAGTTTGTCACGAAGATGCCAAAGGCGAACATCCCAAAGCGTGGCGAGACAGAAAAACAAACCGTCTTTTCTCCAAAGATCAGAACCAGGGAGGGAGGCGCATACGTAAATGCGGGTTGGAGGCGAAAGAGAGGGACGAAATCCATAGATGTTATTCGGAGGCGAGGGTTGGAATCGTTCTGGGAAAGAAATAAAGGACAGAAAATTCATTGATTCAGAAGTAAAACTTTAAGCCGATCCAATGAAAAGATGAACTCGAGCAAAACGCAACATTAAAAGAAGGCTCAAATCTTCCTAAACGAAGCGGGAATGAATCATGTATTAGGAAAAGCGACAAAGGTTATCCATGTTTGAGAAATTTTGAAAGAACATTGATTTTGCTCCCATTAAAGAACTGGCTCCCATACATTCAAAAATCACACATTCCGACTCGATCAGGTATGAGGTTGCTTCGAATTAATTTTGCAATTATAACTGGCATTTGCTTGAGTATAGTATGATAGAGTGCTTGAGATTGGCGCACATGGTTGATGTGTGTAATGTGGGCTAAGTAACACGTGCAAAGTAGTGAATTGTCTTATTTTCACTTGTTCAGGGACGAACAAGAGCAAGTGTGGGGGGTTTGATAGAGCACTTTTATATGATATAATTAGTCCTCTATACTCATCCTTTGTATATTTTAATTGTATAAGATTACACTTTTTGGTCCAAACAGGTGAGTAAGATGATTCGGAGCTAAAAATGATTTATTATGGACAAATCTACCTTAGAAAGAAAGAGAGAAGAGAAGAAAACACAAAGTTTCTAAAAATGAGATTGCACGCAAGCGCAGGATCACGCGCAGGAGCTAAACCGACTGATGACGTCAACAGA
Organism: Sedum album; assembly: GCA_006409495.1. Taxonomy (NCBI): domain Eukaryota; kingdom Viridiplantae; phylum Streptophyta; class Magnoliopsida; order Saxifragales; family Crassulaceae; genus Sedum; species Sedum album. The sequence continues at coordinate 67,614 of QZGG01000730.1, forward strand.
CAGTTGACATAAGCGCATGATGACGTAGCAGTAAGGCAAAATTTCCTATTTCCGGATTTGACAAGCAAGAATATCTATTCGAATAAGATTTCCTATGGTTATCTATTTTCTATTCAAATTAGTATTACTTGGCACGCAAGTAATGTCTAAGTATAAAAAGAAGAGCTTAGAAGAGAAATCATAACCTATTCCAGCCGATTGCAAGACTCACAACGTGTGCCAACGCTAATCACGCATAGCTCAGGATAGGAACTCACGCAACGAGGATTCGGCAAAGCTTGACAACCTTAAAACCGTTTTCCTTACTCTCTTTACTACTCATTGTTGTTATTTACTTTGACCAATATTTTTTGATGTTTTCGACTAGCATGTCTAGCTAAACTCGTTATATCAGTCTGAACACATATCTTATGAATTTATGTTTTGAGGTTTTGTACTTAAAGCTATAACACGTTTAGTATTAATTCTCTGAGCTGATTGTGTATGATAGTGACGAATTAATTTAAGTGAAGCCTTGAACTAATTAAACTGCTGAAAGGTGACAATTAGGGGTAATACTATCTTAGACTTAGACTACCTTGATCGGATTCGTGTAGGTTTATTATAGGTTGATAATCAATGTCGCATGAACTTTGATCGGAACGTGTGTGTGGATTATTAAGCTGTGAAAGGACCTTAATTCACTTGAACTTATATGTTATAGATCCATAGCAACCGAGGATAAACATAATCCATAAGAGAGTGTTTAGGCTGATATATTGTTTGAATAGTAAAAACCTTTGTTTAGTGACGCGCAACTAACCTTGCGCAATCTGATTTCGTTTCTTTTAAGTTTTGGCATTCTTTACGTTTTACAAAACAATCGTTCTTTACTTTTTCAGAAGCTAACTTCTCACCGTTCCTTGCGGGATCGACCCCTGCTTACTCTACTATACTAGGAGAGGATAAAAGGAATTAATTTGGAGCGTACACCGACACGCCTCCAGTGCACCAAATAATAAAGAAGTCACTTATAGAATGTGTTATGCTAGACACTGTAAGTATGCCTAATGAGGCGAACAATGATGTTTCAGAAACATCAGTTCACAAACTACTGATCGATAGAGCTAACGAAAATGATAAGAAGACAAGTCCAATTGCAGGGGGTTACAAATTTATAAAATTCTACTCAAAGTACTAATGACCAAAAAAATCACTTTGATATGAAGAAAAAAATAACAATGATGAAGACTATCTTAGTTATCGCCTTGAATAGTACTCAACTTGACACACTAAGGACTTCCTTGGTCTACTCTAAGTTGTTATAATTGTGCATGGATAGTCCTTTAATCTGAAGACAAACCTTTAGAACCGACAAAGTAAAGAAAATCACAACAAGAATGTAGAAGACAATGATTGTAGATGAACCTGCAACTAAGGGGGAGAATTGGCAAGAATACTTTGAAGAAATCATCCAGTCATCTGTAAACTTTTTTGAAGTTAGATAAAGATATGAGGAATGTTGGAGGTCCATTAGGCAAAACGAAGGGAGAGTTGAACCACTCAAAACAGACATCCATGTAAGGTGAGACAAATTGAATATGATACTACGGATTCTTCTTTGGAAAATACAAAGAACTCTCCTTGACAAAAAGAGTGAATCAGTTTCAAGTTACAAGAGTTTGCACTAAAGCTATAGAAAGCGCTCTAACTTCCGGAAGTGTTTTGCCAAAAAATGCCGAGGAGGGAAATTGTTGTTCCTATAAGAGTGATTGCAGAATGTCAAGGATCTGGATGATAAACTTTTTTTAATCAGTGGTGTGGATGATTTTGAAATTTCATTTTAACCAAGGAATTTCACATGATCACAGTTTGTCCTACCAATATAAACGAGAATTAAAATCTAGAAAATTTTAAATTATTATGAGTACACCAAGACTCTTGAAAAAATAGTGCTAAAAGTTCTTATTTCACGGCTGACACAAATGTGAACCCTCTATCGTCTTATTTTTATAAAATTTCTCCCAAATTTGAATACTACTAAACCCTCTCCACTACAAGGGGACTTCTCACATTATGAGTTCCATCGCTCCAAACCAAGCTTCCAAATACATATCCGTGCTTTTCAGGTTTTTCTCCATTAGCCTTTAATTCCACGCTAAATTTTTGTTCTTCACCAATTCGAGTAAAGTTCAACTTTGAAGGAACCACAGTCACATTTACTCCTAATGGAGAGGTAACTCTTACTTCGTATGAACTAGGCTTACCTACATTAGTCACAATTCTATTTAAGATTGCCGAAACGGTAAAGTTGGGGACTGTCATGGAGGGATAATTAAAGTCTAGACTGCTCTTAGAGTTTGAGCACTTGTAGGGACTTTGAGTGAAGGCTTGGAGGTCTTTTTCGGTATAGCGGATTGAGCAGAGGAAGTCCAGATAGTCATTTTCATTCAAGTTGTAGATCAGGCCAGGATCTGCAGCAGCATTCGGATTGATGTGGCCAGCTCCGTATGCAAATGGCGTAGCTAATTGCTGCCTATCAATTGGCGTATCAATTGACCGCTGATCTAGTATTGTGTTGTTATCATTGTCAAATATAGTTGCTGTAATAAATTACAAAAAGTTAACTTTGAAAAGAAAAAATCTTTAATATTTATCAAATTGGTTGTTTTTTAAATGATATTTTTATGGAAATAAGACGTACCAGTGGTCATGAGGGCAGAACGAATAGCAGCTGAACTCCAATCAGGGTGCATGGATTTCAGCAGACCAACAATGCCTGCAACATGCGGGCAGGACATAGATGTTCCTGATATGACATAATATTTAATTATACGTGTATCTTTTAATGTTGTGATGGTCCGATTCCTTCACTAAAAGCTGCAATAATCTGAACTCCAGGTGCGATGACATCAGGCTAGACAAAGTAAATGTCATCAATTTGTTAATAGATTAGATTTAATTGGTATGAGTGGTCGTCACATGTATTGATTTACTAAAAAGTATACCTTGAGAATTTGCGGATAGAGAACACTAGGTCCTCTTGATGAAAAGCTGGCCATCACTGGGGCCGGTTTAGTACTTAACTCTGTTTTTATATCTGTGATGTATGCTGTTGGATTTCTAACACAAGACCAATGAAGTCAATATTGTTTAATTACTAAAAATTATCTAGCAAGTTGTTATGCAACATAAACGCTAACTTCACTTACATGGTTTTGTTAATGTATTCTAGAACTTTTTGACCATCTTGGTAAGAGAGATGAGATGCAACAATAATGAGGTTCAGGTTTTACATAAACTCCTAGGGTTTCAGGGCTTATAATGATCATCCCAACTCCACCCGCCTCTCGGACAACCTGTCCGTTTGTTAGAAGATTATCTCCGAGAAATTCACAAATAACTATCTTTCCATTCATTTTCGAGGAGTCTAACGAATTTTTTCGCAAAACGCCTGTAAACAACAGTTTATCTCAAACTCGATCCAAGTATATCTATTGAAAAATTTAAAAATAACACATACGCCTTATCAACGGTTGACGAGCTTGCAACAGCAAATGCACCAACAATCAATGGATGATAATGCCCGCTAGGTCGCATTTTTTCCGGTCCGAGATACGCCCCCTAATGCAGTACAAGTTTCAAAATAAAAATTATATATATATATATATATATATATATAACTATTAGTATAGAATTATCCACGACATAGACATCGATATACACACATTAGAAGTTGCAATTAATATTAACTAATGTTCATACCTTAAAGTGCAAGGTTGAGTTTCCGAGATAAACCTCATTAAAAAGGTTTCGGTCAATCGTGCTAGCTCCTATTGAGAATATCCATGGTGCTATGCTACGTATAGTACTTGGACTCGGACCGTAATTACCCGCAGAATTTACCACAGTAATTCCATGTATAGTAGCATGAAAGTATGCAATAGCAATACCATCTTCTTTGTAATCAACCTCCTCCATTACCTGTTGAACTTGACAACACATCAACTCCATCACTAATAGCAGCTTCGACAGCAGCTATCATATCAGCTGTCAAACAGCCTGCCCCCGTCCAACATACCTTGTAAGCAACCACTCTAGCATTCGGGGATCCTCCTTTTGCAACCCCATGCCCAAATCCATACACATCAACACCTTTAACAAAATTACCTCCAACCGTTGAGAGTGTATGTGTACCATGACCATCATAATCCCGTGGAGAAAGGGGATGCGGTTGCGTTTTGTTTAGAGAATAGAAATATCTCGCCCCAATCAGTTTGTTATTACATTTGAATGTTGGGTCTGACCCCGTCATGCACGTGCCCTTCCATTTTGTTGGAATCGGCCCAAGTTTTTGGTCGTTGAAGCTTTCTGATTCAGGCCATACACCTGACATGATTCAGCAACAATATATACTTTAACTCAAAATATGATGAGTAAGACTATGTATTAGTGTGGGACCGTAAGATTGCATTTCATCCATTCATTTTACCATCTAATAGATGAGATTCGAAGTAAAAAACTAACACTTTCAATTATCCCATGTTTTAGGTAAATTCATTCTCAATTCATTCCCAATTTATTTCGCTTGGCTTTTTCGCTTTTAGGCTCAAAATATATCTGCCATTTTGAAGAATTATCTCAAAATATTATATTTGGAAGAAAAAAAGTTAAATATAATTTACTCTCTCCGTCCCATAATGGATGCTCCATTTGATAGGTATTTTAAAAATGGAAATGAGTGGGGATAAGTAAATCGGAAAGAGAATAAGCCATCAACTACGGAATACAGGGAGTTTAAGATTATATTTATTTGATAGGGGTAAACCATGAAACGTTGAAACTTAATTTCTTGAGTTGATTTAATCAAATCTATTGGATAAGATTAAATTTGAATTTAATTTAATTAGTTTTTAATACAACTACCCCGTGATTTGTGCAAATTCAAAACAACTTAAATAAATAAAAAATAAACTACTCCGTGGGTTGCACATTGGTTGCATTTGACGTGATTGCATCTCAACCCTTGATGCATATGCACCCATGGATGTAACCATAGGTTAAACGGTCCACCAACTCTTTAGTTATCCTCTAGATACATCATCCATATTTATTTATAACACCTCTTTTTTAAAAGTACGCAGGATTAAATCTCATCCGTAGATTTGGATAGATCTAACAAATAAGTTTAAAGTTCTAATTTAATTGAATAAAATAATATAATATCAATCACTCGTGATTTGTGTTCATCTAGATTAATTTGAATTAATAAATTTAATCTCACGTACTTTAAATAATTACATTCTAAGCGAATCCCTTCCCGATATATATAGGGTTGTAATCTGATAAGACAGAGACTAAATCATGAAAAAATTCAATCTAATCCATTAAATTGAGTACACCAAGCGGTTGGAATTAATTTTTTTTGATTAAATTGTTTTTTGATTAGCGCTAATCACGGGGTAGTTGGGATTAAAAAATTAATAAAAAAATTCAACTCCTATCTGTTAGATTGACAAAATCTAACTAACAAGATTAAGTCTTATTGTTTTACGGTTCATGAGTTGTCTCATTCGACTCAACTATATATAGAATCAAATGAGACACACTTTTATGGTCTTTGCACATTTTTTAACTCCAAGACAAGGTTGAACCAACCTGTGTCAAGATTTCCAATAATTATGCCATCACCGTATGCAGTTTTTTTCCAAAGGGAATCAATATCTGCGACCCCATTATGCTCCAATCGAGAAACTCCCATGACCGAGTTGTTTGTAATTCCAAACGTCGGTTTTCAAACACTGAAATCACTTTTGGCGACTCTGAAATTTAATTTATAACTTATAATTACGTTTAAAATATTAATGGTAAAAGAAATAGAGCATGACAAAGTGGACAAACAGAGCAATAGCTTCTTAACTCTTGATCCTTGCAACTTCATCTTCGTTGAGTTCTGCTGAAAAACCATTGATGTACTTGTTATAGCTGTATTGTAAAGACTCCTTTACCTTTCCATAGCTGCCCAAAATCGATCCCAAAAGATCATAGTGCGATTGAGTTGCAATTTTAGCATCATTCTCAGTCGGATTCCGACCATGCAGATGCGAACCCAAATAGACAATGTATGACTGTCATTAAAAATGAGAATCAATGATATTGAAATGCAAAGTCTACATCAATATCAACACCTTCTTATAGATGTACCTTTTTTGTGGAAAAACTTAAGTTTTGCTGAAGAGATATGACGGCAAGGGCGAGGAGAGCATAGTAAATGAAAGTCATAGCCATTGTTGTCGATTGAAAATTTGACGATTTATATAAACATATTTCTTGACCTACACACTTTATACACCTTTTGTAATCTGACATAAATATGAGAGTAATTGTGTACTGGAATTAGGAAACTTAATTAATGTTTAGATGCAGAATTTATTGCCTTGCCAGGTTGTGCCTTTTGAATTCAGCTCGAGTCCCTACAATAAAATCGGTCGTTATACTCTCTATCTTATATTAGTTGTTCATATTTAACTACATACATATTCACTTACTTAATAAAAAAAGAAATAGCATTAATTTTTATTGTTTACCCCTGCATTTAATTGTAGGTTTTCCATTTTTCAAAAGGGGATAAGGGAGTATTATATAAGGAATTTACGAAAGCATGCGTTCCTATATTTAAATCTTTCATTATGTCGGTCATGTGGTTGAATCTTGACACTAGGGCTAATTAAATTAGTAGTTTGTATTAAATTTCATTAGTTGTATGGGTTGATACAATTTAAAAATGTGAATAAACTAGAAAAAAGAATTTTGGTCATGTTGGAATGTGAGCTGCATCAGAGTTTGTGTCGTGGCTTGAGCAAGGTTAGCGGAGTCTGTGTTGGAGTCTGCGTCAATGCGTGAAGCAGTGAAGCTGAACAAGGCTTGAAGAACGAGTGATACAGGATGATCCACGTCATCAAATAGGACGACGTCGTTTAGCAGCGTTTAGCAGCGTACGAGGTTGTTAGGCAGTTAGAGACGACGGCTGGATCAGCGCGTGATGAACGACTGTGATTGATTCTTGAACTCTATATATAGGGTGAGTCGAGCCAGGTGGATCTAAAGTTCATACAATCAAGATCAAAACGAGATCATCAAGCAAAAATGATTATTTGAGAAAGGAAAGCGATCAAGGCGATTCAACCAGGGTTTCGACGAAGAGGTGTTTGGCGGAGTTGTTCAAAGTCGGCTATAGTCAATTGGTTGTGTTGCTGCTGAATCAAGTTGATTCAGGTTGTGTTTGATCGGAGATGTTCAGCAGGGATCTTTGGCTAGAGGTGCTCGGCGGGTGTGTTCGGGGTCTTGAATTAGTCATTGTGCTGTATCGGGTGCTGAATCAGGTGTTGATTTGGGTACTGAATCAGGTGTTGATTCAGGTACTGAATCAGGTGTTAATTCAGGTGCTGAATCAGGTGTAGATTCAGGTGATTGTGGTTGCTTGTAAATCCGTTGCTGGCGGTTCTAGCTCATAGGGAAACTCAAACTAAGGTTCGCTCAACGTGGATGTACGATGGCGGAAGCGATTCCTAAGAAACCACGGTATAAATCTTGTGTCTTGATTCAGTCTATCTTCTGATTTAGTTCCGCCTAATTCGACAACTAGTGATACAGATTGAGTGAATCAGGCTGTGTGCGATTGTGAGTTTTGAATGAGTTAGGTTAGAATCAATTTGAGAGCGTGTCTAGGAACGATCCGTGGGAGTGGAATAAGTTCCAACAGGTCCACTAATCATAGTTATCACCACCATTGACCACCGCTGTCGGCTAACCGTCGTTGACCACCTCCGACCCATTGCGTGAGGCAACTTTCTAAAAATGCATATCACATTCACTTTTTAAAAAGTAAGAAAGTACATCACTAAAATATTATATTCTATTTTTTGACCAGTACACTATTATATAAGAAGTACACTAAAAATACATTGTGGTGTATTTTTGGCATTAGTACATTTTAAGAAAGTGCACCACAATTTACACTTTTATTATCAAATAATACACCACTAAAAAAGCACCACGATGTACATTTTAATTTTTAAAAAAGCGCACCACAGTTTGGAATATACAATATTACATAAAATATTCTGAAAAATACATGAATGAAAAAGTATATCATAAAGTACACTACAATTTACATTTTTATTTTATTATATATCACTTAAAAAACACCCGATAAATACTATACTTCGTCACTTGTGTCGTTGATTTATTAAATATATAGACAACTGACTGATTTATGTGTCGAGGATGAATCCGTATTTATTTTTGAATGGTGGGTACATGACAAGACATTAAACTTAAGGAATGACATGGACATCTCAACCAGTGGATTACCAACCCACCGGCAAATCTTTTATCTTTCTAAGTATATTAGATCCACCAGCAAATCTTTTATCTTTCTAAGTATATTATATTGATTCATTAAAAAATACCACTGTGATTAACACATAATGGTTGAAAGGGGTGACATTATGAATTTTTAATACTTAGTAGTGAATTTATTGGTGATTACACTCAAAAAACAGAGAAGACATTACAAAGATTATATCATGTTCTGAATAAACTAATGACGACTTAGTTTCAGAGATACAGATAAGTCACTTTATTGAATGAGTTTTATTATGTTTTTTACTTTCGTTTTTGGATGTCCCTTTAAGTTTGTACACTTTCCAATTCATCTTTCATTCTAATCCACGCATTTAACTTTTTCACTCATACCTTTAAATTTTAGTCATTCTCAACCACATATTTTAATACTATTCATTATCTAAAATAAACCTCATTTCTCAAAGTGGACAAACAACATATGATGGAGGGTACTCATTTGCATCCGTTGATTGCACTTTTTCAATGGCTGAGATTGCATCAAGTCTTTGCACTTAACATGTGCAACTCACATGTGCAAACACGTGCATTTCACATGTCTCATTAATGAGTTAACACAATCTCGTGCGTTAAAAAAGTACAATCTACAGATGCAAGTGAAATTCACGAGTCCACAAAAATAGATGGATCCATATAAGTAAAACTCGTATTATATATGGGTACGCCTCTTATGAAAAACAATATTTTTGTAGGAAATATGAATAAAACTTAACCATTAGAGCATCTCTCATCGTACTAAAGAAAGAATCTACCATCCACATCACTCTTCGATTTTTTATCATGAACATCTCCACCGTGATTCACAAGAAAAATCATCATTTTCTCTTCAAAGCTATTAATTAACAAATAAAATATTCAAAAAAACTTCAAATTGTATCCAAATGAATATTCATTTTTAGAATTAAAAGAATTAAGTTAAATGATATGTTTTTCAAATCACGTTTTATTATTTTTAAGATATAGTCATACTAGAACAAAATTGTTAATTATAAAGTTATCACAAATGTAGAAAAATTATCGCGTATATACACAAGTGATAAACTTTCGGAGTTGTCGCATGTAGTCGCAATAGCCTCCCTCGCAGTTTCTTTTAGTGATGACTTCTTTATGTTATCACATTTAGGAATATGTAATGACTTTCAGATTATCACAAAAATATTTTATGATAGCCATAAAACTCTCACATAATTTTTTTACAATGACCATCTAGTTCTATCAGCCAAGGTTGTTAAATTTGAGAGTCTACCTCGACTCGTTTTGCCTATGTAAACTCGACTCGTAAACTCGACTCGCAAACTCGTAGAGTTTACCTCAAATCAAAATTCCTACAGAGCATATATGTATACTGAATTCATACTAAAATCTTATAAAAAGTCCTCAAAATCAAAATACCCTGTTACAGTGCTATTCTCAAAATACATGAAAAACTTCATGTTGTACTATTGCACTTCAAATACATATTTAAATTTCAATTTGTCAATCATTAGTTTAAATAGTAAGATCTTCAATGTTATCATCTCCACCATCACTATGATCAAACTCTTCTCCGGATGACAAAGCTTCCTCAATATTTGAACCAAAAATTTGATCATTAGAGGCCACTGGAGGGATGCTTGAACTAGTAGCCTCACAGCTTGCATTCACTCGCATTGCGGGCTACTGCTGCTGCACATTCTCGTCTTCCTCGTTATTAGATTCATCCAATGTTGTTAAAAACTCATCATCCGAGTCAATGTCAATAAATTCAAGTGGCTCTTTTTTTCTTTCTCTTTGAGTTAGTCTCTCATTAGTCATCACATAAACTAAATCATTCATCCTCTTTTGATGCAACGTGTTTCATTTCTTTGTGTGCACCTGAAAAATATAAAAACTAGTGTCAAAGTAGCCAACAGTAGACACTATCACATTTTCACAACAATAGCAGAAAAGAAACAACATAAATTATGATACATCTACGAACATGCTTACCATTTCAAAAGCACTCCAATTACGTTCACATCCGGAAGAGGTACATGTTAAGCTTAACACACAGACAGCAAACCGTTGTAGCTCTGAAGTGGAATCCCCATACATTTCCTACCATTGCACTGGCTCCATTTCCGTTCTTGCTTTTATTGCATATTCAGAACTAAAAAGCAATCCTTGGCAAAAGTGAAAGTCAACAAGTTGTGCGTTTATCTTGTCTCTTTCTATTGGATCATCTACCAATGTCGATAAGCAACTATAAAGTCCACTTTTAACATCGACCATGTCACCTTTAAAATCATTGTCAAGTGATATTCTCGATTGAGATAACATCCGGCAGCATGTAAGGGTCTATGGAGCTGACTACTCCAACGCTTGTCAATGATATTACACACTGGTTGGTAGCTGTAGAATAAAAAATACAAGTGACTCATTCATCAATAATACACTACAATGCAGTAAATAAAAAATGCATACTTACTATTTTCACATTCTTGAAGTTATCTTTAATCTTCTTCTTACAAGAATCCATAGCCCCAAAAATTAAACCCATAGCTGACTTTCCATCGGAATCTACCAATCTCAACACCTCCATGAGAGGAACTGCAGCTTTGAGAGAAATAAGTATATTTTTCCGAAACCGATTATCTAAAGCGCTCTTTGCTATTTTCTTCCCTTCATCTGTGGTTGCAAATCTACTAGAGTTCAATCATCCAAATTAAAATGGAGATCAATGAGGCTTTTAATTCATTAAGACAACCAAAAGTCAAGTAAGCGGTAGCAAATCTGGTCATTGCAAGCCTGATCAAGTCCCTTTCATTAGTAAACTTTCTCACCATGGTAATTAGCATCATCCTTGAGTATATGTAAGTTGTAAACTTTCTTGCATTCTTTATAGTCATCTGATGGATAAGCATCTCCTTCTCCAAATCTTCAAAAATCAAATCAATATAATGGGCAGCACATGGAGTCCAGTACAAGTTCAACCACGTCATCTAACATCTTAAAAACCACATCTGCTGTCTTAGAAATATCAAATGTGTCTAACGAATGCAAGAATACTGTTCCTTTAGGACTATTCACCATAAAGTTGCAAATAGAGCGTTTTTTTGTTCGTCCATCAATAAGACATTATTGAACATCCAGTCTTCTTCCATTCGGTCTTAAACGCTTCTACAACTTGTTCTGTTTGATGCACAGATCTTTTCAATAACTTTTCTCTAACATCATGATAAGAAGGAGGTATATAGCCATTTCCATACTTTCATATAGCACTGCACATCTTTATAAAAGCTGGATTTTTGATACAATTAAACGGAATGGTACTTGTGTAAAATAACATTGCAACCAGGTCACCTGCTTCCTCTTTCAAAGGTTTCTTTATCATTCGGTTGATTGTAGATTGAATTGGAAGAGAATTATGAGCCTTTCCTTTTTCCTTTGGCTGCAATTATTGTTATCGAACGTAAGATTTGCACCTGTACTCTCACACTCTTCCACAAATTCAGCAAACTTTTGCTTCTTCAGTTATGTTTCTTTGTTAGTAGCAACCACATTCAACATTAAAATTCTCACCTCATCTCATACTTGTGCACAGGGTTTAGAACCCTCCCTTGTCCCAGCAATATGATGCTTGAATCTGTGATTTCCTCCAGCAATAACTTTGGCACAAAAGTTTCATATGACTTTCTTAGTATTTCCGTGAATATCAACTCCAAAGTTCCATCCAATATCAGTTCGATTTCAATTAATATTTTTTCTCCCTTGACCTCGAAATGAACCAGGAGTATTGCCACTACTAATTTCATTATCAGCCATGAGCTTGACCTTGAAAAACAAATGTTATTAATATAATAAGTGTCAACTGAAGTTAACAAACTCTAATTGCCGTCAATAACTGTTTGCAACAAAATAATACAAAGTAGAAGCCATTTGTAAGACTTAGTAATAATTAGGATACAAAATAAATTAGGGTTTAAAGTTATACTACACTAAGAATCAGGATACAAAATAATGGAGAGTCAAGGTTTACAATGAACTTACAAAAAAGAGACGATTTCAAAATTCGCCAGCTAGGGTTTCGAAATTCTAAAGCACCGCTCCAATCTGAACTTCACCAGCAACTTCCTTGTTACTCACGTTGACAAATAACATGTATTGGGCTTGTAACGGCCCATTTGTTCATTTTTATAAATTTAATTATTAAGATAAAATCTATAAACTCGTAGGAGTTTAAACGAGTTTAACTATTTTAGACAAGTCAACTCATGGTGAACTCGTTGCAACTCACGAGTTTATTAAAAATGGAGTTTACTTACGAGTCGACTCGAAAATTCAATGTAAAAACGAGTTTACGTATTAATTCAAGAGTTTAACAACCTTGCTATCAGCTAATTCTCACAATAATAGTCTGTAACCGCACAGTCATCACAAAACATACATTAGCAACAACTATTTTTTCCTAACAAAAATAAGAATGAACCAAAACATTTCAAATGATCGATTAAAATTGTCTTTATTCATTATAATTTTAATAACAAATATGGTAACGGAAACAAACATGAATTTGTAAAACTAAATTATCTGCATGCAAAATTTCCATCCAATTTGCCAAAGTTTCACCACATTTTTGTTTCTCCCATTTTGTAGTACACGCTGCTGTTTCAAATATAGATACAATACATATCATGAGAATGTATCAGGTGCACCTGCATATGCATGGTGAACCTGTGAACCAGTGTTTGCATCCGTAGATGCATTTGCAGCAACGACTGAAATGCAACCACGTCATTGCAAACACATATGCAACATCACGTGCGACCACATGTGCAATTCACGTGTTTCATTAAATGACGTGGTTGCATCTCAGCCCTTGATGCAAATGCATCTACGGATGCAAACACAAGTTCACATGTGCATCTGAATATGCAAGCCCACCAAAAATTCCCCCTACATATCATTTCATTATTGAACCTAAGAGTAGAAAATAAGTCAATAATCTGAAATACATATCATTTCAAATATTGAACTGTAGCTATGTTCAAGTTGGACAGTTAAAGAAGCGGATGTCTTTTGAGACCCAGAAAAATTATCCAAATAGTGTTGTTAATTGTATAAACAGTTATGGTAGATTGTACAAAAGGTGGTCACGTGATGTGCATATGACACTTTAAAAAGTTCAAAATAACCACGACCAATGAACCACTCAATCCAGTGGTCCTCAAAGGGATCCTAGGTTCTCACCCAAATCAAGGGGTCTCATTTGATCCTTATTCCAATTAAAGTATTAACCAGATTGCCCCATGTGATCATAACAAATAAGAAGTTAGAATTACACCAACCAGCAATTTTATTCGGGAAGTTGAACAATACACTATGTAAACACATGCAAATACGTATTAAGAAACATGACTACATACCGTAAATAAACCCAACTAGTGATGCGTCTCTGCATCTTAGCCTTAGCGATCAGCGTGTTACAAGAACTTATGAAGAACCTAAGTCAGCACATCAAGTTCAGGAACTCAGCGATCTAGAAAAATTGTCCGAATAGTGTTATTAATTGTGCAAACTGTTATGGATTGTGCAAAAGGTGGTCACGTGATGTGCATATGACACTTTAAAAAGTGCAAAATAACCGCGACCATCGAACCACTCAATCCAATGGTTCCCAAAGGGCACAGTTTGTCCTACCAATATAAACGAGAATTAAAATCTAGAAAATTTCAAATTATAATGAGTACACCAAGACTTTTGAAAAAATAGTGCTGAAAGTTCTTATTTCACGGCTGACACAAATGTGAACCCTCTATCGTCTTATTTTTATAAAATTTCTCCAATTTTGAATACTACTAAACCCTCTCCACTACAAGGGGACTTCTCACATTATGAGTTCCATCGCTCCAAACCAAGCTTCCAAATACATATCCGTGCTTTTCAGGTTTTTCTCCATTAGCCTTTAATTCCACGCTAAATTTTTGTTCTTCACCAATTCGAGTAAAGTTCAACTTAGAAGGAACCACAGTCACATTTACTCCTAATGGAGAGGTAACTCTTACTTCGTACGAACTAGGCTTACCTACATTAGTCACAATTCTATTTAAGATTCCGAAACGGTAAAGTTGGGGACTGTCATGGAGGGATAATTAAAGTCTAGACTGCTCTTAGAGTTTGAGCACTTGTAGGGACTTTGAGTGAAGGCTTGGAGGTCTTTTTCAGTATAGCGGATTGAGCAGAGGAAGTCCAGATAGTCATTTTCATTCAAGTTATAGATCAGGCCAGGATCTGCAGCAGCATTCGGATTGATGAGGCCAGCTCCGTATGCAAATGGCGTAGCTAATTGCCGCCTATCAATTGGCAATCAATTGACCGATGATCTAGTATTGTGTTGTTATCATTGTCAAATATAGTTGCTGTAGTAAATTACAAAAAGTTAACTTTGAAAAGAAAAAATCTTAATATTGATCAAGTTGGTGTTTTGTGGGGGTGGTTGTTTTTAGTTGTTTTTTAAATGATATTTTTATGGAAATAAGACGTACCAGTGGTCAAGGGCAGAACGAATAGCAGCTGAACTCCAATTAGGGTGCATGGATTTCAACAGACCAACAATGCCTGCAACATGCGGGCAGGACATAGATTTCCTGACATGACATAATATTTAATTATACGTGTATCTGTTAATGCTTGTGATGGTCCGATTCCTTCACTAAAAGCTGCAATAATCTGAACTCCAGGTGCGATGACATCAGGCTAGACAAAGTAAATGTCATCAATCTGTTAATATATTAGATTTAATTTGTATGAGTGGTCGTCACATGTATTGATTTACTAAAAAGTATACCTTGAGAATTTGCGGATAGAGAACACTAGGTCCTCTTGATGAAAAGCTGGCCATCACTGGGGCCGGTTTAGTACTTAACTCTGTTTTTATATCTGTGATGTATGCTGTCGGATTTCTAACACAAGACCAATGAAGTCAATATTGTTTAATTACTAAAAATTAATCTAGCAAGTTGTTATGCAACATAAACGCTAACTTCACTTACATGGTTTTGTTAATGTATTCTAGAACTTTTTGACCATCTTGGTAAGAGAGATGAGATGCAACAATATAATGAGGTTCAGGTTTTACATAAACTCCTAGGTATTCAGGGCTTATAATGATCATCCCAACTCCACCCGCCTCTCGGACAACCTGTCCGTTGTTAGAAAATTATCTCCGCAAATTCACAAATAACTATCTTTCCATTCACTTTCGAGGAGTCTAACGAATTTTTTCGCAAAACGCCTGTAAACAACAGTTAT
The DNA here is from genome assembly GCA_006409495.1 of Sedum album. Classification (NCBI taxonomy): domain Eukaryota; kingdom Viridiplantae; phylum Streptophyta; class Magnoliopsida; order Saxifragales; family Crassulaceae; genus Sedum; species Sedum album. Next base: position 83,286 of record QZGG01000730.1, read on the forward strand.
TTCAAACTCGATCCAAGTATATCTATTAAAAAATTTAAAAATAACACATACGCCTTATCAACGGTTGACGAGCTTGCAACAGCAAATGCACCAACAATCAATGGATGATAATGCCCGCTAGGTCGCATTTTTTCCGATCCGAGATACGCCCCTAATGAAGTACAAGTTTCAAAATGAAAATTATATATATTAAATATATGTATATATAACTATTAATATAGAATTATCCACGATATAGACATCGATATACAACATTAGAAGTTGCAATTAATATTAACTAATGTTCATACCTTAAAGTGCAAGGTTGAGTTTCCGAGATAAACCTCATTAAAAAGGTTTCGGTCAATCGTGCTAGCTCCTATTGAGAATATCCATGGTGCTATGCTACGTATAGTACTTGGACTCGGACCGTTATTACCCGCAGAATTTACCACAGTAATTCCATGTATAGTAGCATGAAAGTATGCAATAGCAATACCATCTTCTTTGTAATCAACCTCCTCCAGATTACCTGTTGAACTTGACAACACATCAACTCCATCACTAATAGCAGCTTCGACAGCAGCTATCATATCAGCTGTCAAACAGCCTGCCCCCGTCCAACATACCTTGTAAGCAACCACTCTAGCATTCGGGGATCCTCCTTTTGCAACCCCATGCCCAAATCCATACACATCAACACCTTTAACAAAATTACCTCCAACCGTTGAGAGTGTATGTGTACCATGACCATCATAATCCCGTGGAGAAAGGGGATGCGGTTGCGTTTTGTTTAGAGAATAGAAATATCTCGCCCCAATCAGTTTGTTATTACATTTGAATGTTGGGTCTGACCCCGTCATGCACGTGCCCTTCCATTTTGTTGGAATCGGCCCAAGTTTTTGGTCGTTGAAGCTTTCTGATTCAGGCCATACACCTGACATGATTCAGCAACAATATATACTTTAACTCAAAATATGATGAGCAAGACTATGTATTAGTGTGGGACCGTAAGATTACATTTCATCCATTCATTTTACCATCTAATAGATGAGATTCGAAGTAAAAAACTAACACTTTCAATTATCCCCATGTTTTAGGTAAATTCATTCTCAATTCATTCCCAATTTATTTCGCTTGGCTTTTTCGCTTTTAGGCTCAAAATATATCTGCCATTTTAAGAATTATCTCAAAATATTATATTTGGAAGAAAAAAAGTTAAATATAATTTACTCTCTCCGTCCCATAATGGATGCTCCATTTGATAGGTTTTTTAAAAATTGAAATGAGTGGGGATAAGTAATTCGGAAAGACAATAAGCCATCAACTACGGAATACAGGGAGTTTAAGATTATATTTATTTGATAGGGGTAAACCATGAAACGTTGAAACTTAATTTCTTGAGTTGATTTAATCAAATCTATTGGATAAGATTAAATAACCCTTTAATTTAATTAGTTTTTAATACAAGTACCCCGTGATTTGTGCAAGTTCAAAACAACTTAAATAAATAAAAAATAAATTTAATATCAAGCTCTAGATTTACTAACACCAATAGATAGGATTAAGTCATACTGTTTCATATGTACCCTTGGTCATTTAATGAAACACGCGAGTTGCATGTAGGGTTATACGTGGGTTGCACATTGGTTGCATTTGACGTGATTGCATCTCAACCCTTGATGCATATGCATCCACGGATGCAACCATAGGTTAAACGGTCCACCAAATCATTAGTTATCCTCTAGATACATCATCCATATTTATTTATAACACCTCTTTTTTAAAAGTACGCAGGATTAAATCTCATCCGTAGATTTGGATAGATCTAACAAATAAGATTAAAGTTCTAATTTAATTGAATAAAATAATTAATATCAATCACTCGTGATTTGTGTTCATTAAATTAATTTGAATTAATAAATTTAATCTCACGTACTTTAGAATAATTACTTCTAGCGAATCCCTTCCCGATATATAGGGTTGTAATCTGATAAGACAGAGACTAAATCATGAAAAAAATTCAATCTAATCCATTAAATTGAGTACACCAAGCGGTTGGAATTAATTTTTTTGATTAAATTGTTTTTTGATTAGCGCAATCACGGGGTAGTTGGGATTAAAAATTAATAAAAAATTCAACTCCTATCTGTTAGATTGACAAAATCTAACTAACAAGATTAAGTCTTATTGTTTTACGGTTCATGAGTTGTCTCATTCGACTCAACTATATATAGAATCAAATGAGACACACTTTTATGGCCTTTGCACATTTTTTTAACTCCAAGACAAGGTTGAACCAACCTGTGTCAAGATATTTCCAATAATTACGCCATCACCGTATGCAGTTTTTTTCCAAAGGGAATCAATATCTGCGACCCCATTATGCTCCAATCCGAGAAACTCCCATGACCGAGTTGTTTGTAATTCCAAACGTCGGTTTTCAAAAACTGAAATCACTTTTGGCGACTCTGAAATTTAATTATTATAAATTATAATTACGTTTAAAATATTAATGGTAAAAGAAATAGAGCATGACAAAGTGGACAAACAGAGCAAGTCGCTTCTTACTCTTGATCCTTGCAACTTCATCTTCGTTGAGTTCTGCTGAAAAACCATTGATGTATTGTTGCTGTATGTTATGGTTGAGTTTTGTATTATGTAAAGACTCCTTTACCTTTCCATAGCTGCCCAAAATCGATCCCAAAAGATCATATGTGCGATTGAGTTGCAATTTTAGCATCATTCTCAGTCGGATTCGACCATCAATGCGAACCCAAATAGACAATGTATGACTGTCATTAAAATTAGAATCAATGATATTGAAACGCAAAGTCTACATCAATATCAACACTTTCTTATAGATGTACCTTTTTTGTGGAAAAACTTAAGTTTTGCTGAAGAGATATGATGGCAAGGGCGAGGAGAGCATAGTAAATGAAAGTCATAGCCATTGTTGTCGATTGAAAATTTGACGATTTATATAAACAATTTCTTGACCTACACACTTTATACACCTTTTGTAATCTGACATTAAATTATGAGAGTAATTGTGTACTGGAATTAGGAAACTTAATTAATGTTTAGATGCAGAATTTATTGCCTTGCCAGGTTGTGCCTTTTGAATTCAGCTCGAGCCCTACAATAAAATCGGTCGTTATACTCTCTATCTTATATTAGTTGTTCATACTTAACTACAATATATATTTCACTTACTTAATAAAAAAAGAAATAGCATTAATTTTATTGTTTTACCCCTGCATTTAATTGTAGGTTTTCCATTTTTCAAAAGGGGATAAGGGAGTATTATATAGGAATTTACGAAAGCATGCGTTCCCATATTAAATCTTTCATTATGTCGGTCATGTGATTGAAGCTTGACACTAGGGCTAATTAAATTAGTAGTTTGTATTAAAGTATAAGGGTTAATTACGGATAGCCACCGTATAATATGCTATATTCTACCAAACACCCCTAATTATAATAATACATTCCACCACCCTTAAATGTACAATTTCCAAAGAACCACCTCAGTTAACGGCAGTTAACGGAGAGGTGGTTAAATGAAAACAAAATTGATTATAAAGGTGGCGAAGTGGAAACATGATTTATTATAGAGTGGTTAATGTAATAAAAATACTATTATTATATTAAAAAATTAATATATTTAACGTAACGGTGACAGTACAGTCGTGGGTGGTTGATTGGAATTTTTATACTATAAGGGTGGTGGAATGTATTATTACAATATAGGGGTGGTTTGGTGGAATATAGCATATTATACGGAGTGGCCTATCCGTAATTAACCCTAAATATAATTAGTTTGGATGTGTTGATACAATTTAAAAAATGTGAATAAATAGAAAAAAGAATTTTGGTCATGTTGGAATGTGAAGCTACATCAGAGTTTGTGTCGTGGCTTGAGCAAGGTTAGCAAAGTCTGTGTTGGAGTCTGCGTCAATGTGTGAACAGTGAAGCTGAACAAGGCTTGAAGAACGAGTGATACAGGATGATCCATGTCATCAAATAGGACGACGTTGTTTGCAGCGTTTACAGCATACGAAGTTGTTAGGCAGTTACAGACGAACGGCCTTGATCAGAGCGTGATGAACGGCTGTGATTGATTCTTGAACTCTATATATAGGGTGAGTCGAGCCAGGTGATCTAAAGTTCATACAATCAAGATCAAAATGAGATCATCAAGAAAAAATGATTATTTGAGAAAGGAAGCGATCAAGGGCGATTCAACCAGGGTTTCGAAGGAAGAGGTTTGGCGGAGTTGTTCAAAGTCGGCTATAGTCAATTGGTTGTGTTGCTGCTGAATCAAGTGATTCAGGTTGTGTTTGATCTGAGATCGGTTCAGCAGGGATCTTTGGCTAGAGGTGCTCGACGGGTGTGTTCGGGGTCTTGAATTAGTCATTGTGGCTGTATCGGGTGCTGAATCAGGTGTTGATTCGGGTACTGAATCAGGTGTTGATTCGGGTACTGAATCAGGTGTTAGTTCAGGTGCTGAATCAGTGTAGATTCAGGTGATTGTGGTGCTTGTAAATCCGTTGCTGGCGGTTCTAGCTCATAGGGAAACTCGAACTAAGGTTCGCTCAACGTGGATGTACGATGGCGGAAGCGATTCCAAAGAAACCACGGTATAAATCTTGTGTCTTGATTCAGTCTATCTTCTGATTCAGTTCTGCCTAATTCGACAACTAGTGATACAGATTGAGTGAATTAGGCTGTGTGCGATTGTGAGTTTTGAATGAGTTAGGTTAGAATCAATTTGAGAGCGTGTCTAGGAACGATCCGTGGGAGTGGAATAAGTTCCAACAGGTCCACTGGTAAAGCGCAGTTGTACGCTACTGACGTGATGTATTATAGTTGAATAAATATTCCTACACGCAACTCAAAAGAATTTATAGAACTAGGGGTGACCTAGTGTCGAACCCAAGGGAACAGTGGAATCAAGTTATGTTTCAAACTCGATTACTAGCTTTTTAATTCTTTAGTTTCAATTACTAGCTTTAACTTTAGTTCTTAAGCGTCTTGTTTATTCAGAAGGCAGTGTTCAAAAGGCAGTGTTAAAAAGGCAATTTAAAGGAAAGGTCCTGTTATCAAATATTAAAAACTATGACAAGGATGAGAATCCTCTACTAATACTTATGGTTTCACTCAAACAAGATATATAAATACTCACTCTCGAATGTTGCATTTATATTATAGTTATGAATTTCCTTCTTGATGACAATTTAATCTAGAATGCATAGTTATATGATAATATAAACCCTCACTCCCGAATGTTGGATTTATATTATAGAATTTAGACTGAGTAGCATTAGCATACGAATCCTCACTCTCGAATGTTGGATTCACACCTAAACATCTACTCAACTAGAGTTTCCTCACTCTCGAATGTTGGAATTTCACTAGTCTTGTCTAAATACGCTTATTAATACATTCATGCACCAAATATACTCGCTGCTCTCGCTTTGCTAATATACTTGATCTAATGGTTGTATTGATTCCTAAATAATCTAAGTTCACCTCTCCCGGTCCTCCCTAGATATACTACTCCGAACTACACTTCTAGATGTTTTGTCAGGACACCTATTTTATGAAGATTAAGCTCGGGTATGATTCAACACACGCAATTATCATACAAGAATTGATTCATATAAATTAAATAATCATGTTCTAGTTATTCATAAGCATTAGAGATTCATCAAATCCTCATCATAAAGAAACTACTCACTCATCTCGAGTGATAATGCAAACATATTCAAACATTAAAGTAAAACGATTGTAAATAAAACAAGAGTAAAGTTTAGAAATTCTCAGTGATTGATGATCCACGGTCGAGCTCCAAAGCTGCTGCTATTCTCCTCGGTATCTCGAGTACAAAATCTTATAATTCAATACGGTATCTTGAGCTCTCTCGGCTCCTCTCTTCTTCACTTGGTTTACTCGACTGGATCAATCACTATTATTTCAGCCCCCGTAGGTAGCTCGGGCAGCAGCAGCCAACTTTGCTTTGAAGCTCTTGTGATGCTTATATAGTGTAGTTCATTAGGGCTCGAGTGACTTCAAAGGTCTTGCTTTAACTCCCTCATAATTGGCCGAGTAAATGTAGAGTTAAGCTTATCTTCTTGCATTTAATCCTCGAGTGGAATGAAAGGTTTGGCTTATCTTCATGCATTAATCTTGTATTGAATGGCTCGAGTTAATGAGATAATCCACACGAAGGGTCTTGGTCACGTGACAACTTGCTCGAGCACCATATTTACTCGGTCGAGTAACTTGAGTCTTCGGCTGTTTTGCTCGAGTAAGGTACTTTAGTGCACTCGGTTTAAGAATTGCAGAAATGCTTCCAATTACGTCTGATTTAGGCCGAATTCACGTGCTTTTCCTCATATTTCCATTTATGCTCCTTCGTAAAGTGTAAACCGTGCTTTTGACCTGAAACATCAATCAAAGTATCAAAAGTAATATATTTTACGTTATAATCATAGGAAATAAACATGAAAGTAGGGGCTTAAAATAGACATTTCTAACACTCATCAGCTACTTTAAGTCCTTTACATTGCTCATATTCTAACACATTTTAGTATATGATTACGCTTTTGGTGTAGTTTTGTATTTCAGGTTTAAAAGAAGAGTTAGAATAAATATGCAACAAGAAGGCTGAATCTCGAGAAAAAGGACAACAAAGGACAAAGGACCACTAGCGCGTGAGCAGTATGGCGCGCGAGTGCGGGTCGCGCAGAAGACAGCAAAAAGGTGACGTCAGCAGATAGCAAGATATTCGGAGCAATGACGTCATCACGCGCTAAAGATATTTCTAAGTTTGGTTTTTGGAGATTTAATATTTCCTAAGCTGATTTTTAGAGATAAAGATGATTTCCTAAGCTGATTCTTGCCTAAATATTCGTGGAAACCCTAGAAGGCAAAACTATAAATACCACGCTTCATGGAAATCACAAGGAATGATTTTAGAGAGAGTTGACAGTGCAGAGCAGAATTCTGGCGAGATCGCGCGCACAAGCTGTCACGCGAGCCTGCCGACGCACCTCTCAGATTTGTCTAGTTATTTTAGTTGTCTTATAATTATTCTTGAGATGTATTCAATCAGTATGTCTAGCTAACTTACTGACTTCGGTTTGGATTTTGATCTATGAATAATATGTTTTGAGGTCTTGTTCTTAATTTGCATGATTAAGTTTAGTATTATTATTCCAACAGGTCCACTAATCATAGTTATCACCACCATTGACCACCGCTGTCGGCTAACCGTCGTTGACCACCTCCGACCCATTGCGTGAAAGCAACTTTCTAAAAATGCATATCACATTCACTTTTTAAAAAGTAAGAAAGTACATCACTAAAATATATTATATTCTATTTTTTGACCAGTTCACTATTATATAAGAAGTACACTAAAAAATACATTGTGGTGTATTTTTGGCATTAGTACATTTTAAGAAAGTGCACCACAATTTACATTTTTATTATCAAATAATACACCACTAAAAAAGCACCACGATGTACATTTTAATTTTTAAAAAAGCGCACCACAGTTTGGAATATACAATATTACATAAAATATTCTGAAAAGTACATGAATGAAAAAGTATATCATAATATGTTTTTATGCACGAGTGTACTTTTCACGATAATTTACATTTTTTAAAGTACACTACAATTTACATTTTTATTTTATTATATATCATTAAAAAAACACCCGATAAATACTATACTTCGTCACTTGTGTCGTTGATTTATTAAATATATAGACAATTGACTGATTTATGTGTCGAGGATGATTCCGTATTTATTTTTGAATGGTGTGTACATGACAAGACATTAAAATTAAGGAATGACATGGACATCTCAACCAGTGGATCAAAACCCACCGGCAAATCTTTTATCTTTCTAAGTATATTAGATCCACCGGCAAATCTTTTATCTTTCTAAGTATATTATATTGATTCATTAAAAAATACCACTGTGATTAACACATAATGGTTGAAAGGGGTGACACTATGAATTTTTAATACTTAGTAGTGAATTTATTGGTGATTACACTCAAAAAAGAGAGAAGACATTACAAAGATTGTATCATGTTCTGAATAAACTAATGACGACTTAGTTTCAGAGATACCGATAGGTCACTTTATTGAATGAGTTTTATTATGTTTGTTTACTTTCGTTTTTGGATGTCCCTTTAAGTTTGTACACTTTCTAATTCATCTTTCATTCTAAACCACGCATTTAACTTTTTCACTCATACCTTTAAATTTTAGTCATTCTCAACCACATATTTTAATACTATTCATTATCTAAAATAAACCTCATTTCTCAAAGTGGACAAACAACATATGATGGAGGGTACTCATTTGCATCCGTTGATTGCACTTTTACGATGGCTGAGATTGCATCACGTCTTTGCACTTAACATGTGCAACTCACATGTGCAAACACGTGCATTTCACATGTCTCATTAATGAGTTAACACAATCTCGTGCGTTAAAAAAGTACAATCTACAGATGCAAGTGAAATTCACGAGTCCACAAAAATAGATGGATCCATATAAGTAAAACTCGTATTATATATGGGTACGCCTCTTATGAAAAACAATATTTTTGTAGGAAATATGAATAAAACTTAACCATTAGAGCATCTCTTATCGTACTAAAGAAAGAATCTACCATCCACATCAGTCTTCGATTTTTTATCATGAACATCTCCACCGTGATTCACAAGAAAAATCATCATTTTCTCTTCAAAGCTATTAATTAACAAATAATTATTCAAAAAAACTTCAAATTATATCCAAATGAATATTCATTTGTAGAATTAAAAAAATTAAGTTAAATGATATGTTTTTTAAATCACGTTTTATTATTTTTAAGATATAGTCATACTAGAACAAAATTGTTAATTATAAAGTTATCACAAATGTAGAAAAATTATCGCGTATATACACAAGTGATAAACTTTCGGAGTTGTCGCATGTAGTCGCAATAGCCTCCCTCGCAGTTTCTTTTAGTGATGACTTCTTTATGTTATCACATTTAGGAATATGTAATGACTTTCAGATTATCACAAAAATATTTTATGATAGCCATAAAACTGTCATATAATTTTTTTTACAATGACCATCTAGTTCTATCAGCCAAGGTTGTTAAATTTGAGAGTCTACCTCGACTCGTTTTGCCTATGTAAACTCGACTCGTAAACTCGACTCGCAAACTAGTAGAGTTTACCTCAAATCAAAATTCTACAGAGCATATATGTATACTGAATTCATACTAAAATCTTATAAAAAGTCCTCAAAATCAAAATATCCTGTTACAGTGCTATTCTCAAATTACATGAAAAACTTCATGTTGTACTATTGCACTTCAAATAAATTTTAAATTTTAATTTGTCAATCATTAGTTTAAATAGTAAGATCTTCAATGTTATCATCTCCACCATCACTATGATCAAACTCTTCTCCGGATGACAAAGCTTCCTCAATATTTGAACCAAAAATTTGATCATTAGAGGCCACTGGAGGGATGCTTGAACAAGTAGCCTCACAGCTTGCATTCACTCGCATTGCGGGCTACTGCTGCTGCACATTCTCGTCTTCCTCGTTATTAGATTCATCCAATGTTGTTAAAAACTCATCATCCGAGTCAATGTCAATAAATTCAAGTGGCTCTTTTTTCTTGTTTCTCTTTGAGTTAGTCTCTCATTAGTCATCACATAAACTAAATCATTCATCCTCTTTTGATGCAACGTGTTTCATTTCTTTGTGTGCACCTGAAAAATATAAAAATAGTGTCAAAGTAGCCAACAGTAGACACTATCATATTTTCACAACAATAGCAGAAAAGAAACAACATAAATTATGATACATCTACGAACATGCTTACCATTTCAAAAGCACTCCAATTACGTTCACATCCGGAAGAGGTACATGTTAAGCTTAACACACAGACAGCAAACCGTTGTAGCTCTGAAGTGGAATCCCCATACATTTCCTACCATTGCACTGGCTCCATTTCCGTTCTTGCTTTTATTGCATATTCAGAACTAAAAAGCAATCCTTGGCAAAAGTGAAAGTCAACAAGTGCGTTTATCTTGTCTCTTTCTATTGGATCATCTACCAATGTCGATAAGCAACTATAAAGTCCACTTTTAACATCGACCATGTCACCTTTAAAATCATTGTCAAGTGATATTCTCGATTGAGATAACATCCGGCAGCATGTAAGGGTCTATGGAGCTGACTACTCCAACGCTTGTCAATGATATTACACACTGGTTGGTAGCTGTAGAATAAAAAATACAAGTGACTCATTCATCAATAATAAACTACAATGCAGTAAATAAAAAATGCATACTTACTATTTTCACATTCTTGAAGTTATCTTTAATCTTCTTCTTACAAGAATCCATAGCCCCAAAAATTAAACCCATAGCTGACTTTCCATCGGAATACACCAATCTCAACACCTCCATGAGAGGAACTGCAGCTTTGAGAGAAATAAGTATATTTTTCCGAAACCGATTATCTAAAGCGCTCTTTGCTATTTTCTTCCCTTCATCTGTGGTTGCAAATCTACTAGAGTTCAATCATCCAAATTAAAATGGAGATCAATGAGGCTTTTAATTCATTAAGACAACCAAAAGTCAAGTAAGCGGTAGCAAATCTGGTCATTGCAAGCCTGATCAAGTCCCTTTCATTAGTAAACTTTCTCACCATGGTAATTAGCATCATCCTTGAGTAATGTAAGTTGTAAACTTTCTTGCATTCTTTATAGTCATCTGATGGATAAGCATCTCCTTCTCCAAATCTTCAAAAATCAAATCAATATAATGGGCAGCACATGGAGTCCAGTACAAGTTCAACCACGTCATCTAACATCTTAAAAACCACATCTGCTGTCTTAGAAATATCAAATGTGTCTAACGAATGCAAGAATACTGTTCCTTTAGGACTATTCACCATAAAGTTGCAAATAGAGCGTTTTTTTGTTCGTCCATCAATAAGACATTATTGAACATCCAGTCTTCTTCCATTCGGTCTTAAACGCTTCTACAACTTGTTCTGTTTGATGCACAGATCTTTTCAATAACTTTTCTCTAACATCATGATAAGAAGGAGGTATATAGCCATTTCCATATTTTCATATAGCACTGCACATCTTTATAAATGCTGGATTTTTGATACAATTAAACGGAATGGTACTTGTGTAAAATAACATTGCAACCAGGTCACCTGCTTCCTCTTTCAAAGGTTTCTTTATCATTCGGTTGATTGTAGATTGAATTGGAAGAGAATTATGAGCCTTTCCTTTTTCCTTTGGCTGCAATTATTGTTATCGAACGTAAGATTTGCACCTGTACTCTCACACTCTTCCACAAATTCAGCAAACTTTTGCTTCTTCAGTTATGTTTCTTTGTTGTAGCAACCACATTCAACATTAAATTCTCACCTCATATACTTGTGCACAGGGTTTAGAACCCTCCCTTGTCCCAGCAATATGATGCTTGAATCTGTGATTCCTCCAGCAATAACTTTGGCACAAAAGTTTCATTGACTTTCTTAGTATTTCCGTGAATATCAACTCCAAAGTTCCATCCAATATCAGTTCGATTTCAATTAATATTTTTTCTCCCTTGACCTCGAAATGAACCAGGAGTATGCCACTACTAATTTCATTATCAGCCATGAGCTTGACCTTGAAAAACAAATGTTATTAATATAATAAGTCTCAACTGAAGTTAACAAACTCTAATTGCCGTCAATAACTGTTTGCAACAAAATAATACAAAGTAGAAGCCATTTGTAAGACTTAGTAATAATTAGGATACAAAATAAATTAGGGTTTAAAGTTATACTACACTAAGAATCAGGATACAAAATAATGGAGAGTCAAGGTTTACAATGAACTTACAAAAAAGAGACGATTTCAAAATTCGCCAGCTAGGGTTTCGAAATTCTAAAGCACCGCTCCAATCTGAACTTCACCAGCAACTTCCCTGTTACTCACGTTGACAAATAACATGTATTGGGCTTATAATGGCCCATTTGTTCATTTTTATAAATTTAATTATTAAGATAAAATCTATAAACTCGTAGGAGTTTAAACGAGTTTAACTATTTTAGACAAGTCAACTCATGGTGAACTCGTTGCAACTCACGAGTTTATTAAAAATGGAGTTTACTTACGAGTCGACTCGAAAATCCAATGTAAAAACGTAAACTCTAAGAGTTTACGTATTAATTCAAGAGTTTAACAACCTTGCTATCAACTAATTCTCACAATATATAGTAATGCAACAACTATTTTTTCCTAACAAAAATAAGAATGAACCAAAACATTTCAAATGATCGATTAAAATTGTCTTTATTCATTATAATTTTAATAACAAATATGGTAACGGAAACAAACATGAATTTGTAAAACTAAATTATCTGCATGCAAAATTTCCATCCAATTTGCCAAAGTTTCACCACATTTTTGTTTCCCCCATTTTGTAGTACACGCTGCTGCTTCAAATATAGATACAATACATATCATGAGAATGTATCAGGTGCACCTGCATATGCATGGTGAACCTGTGAACCAGTGTTTGCATCCGTAGATGCATTTGCAGCAACGACTGAAATGCAACCACGTCAGTGCAAACACATATGCAACATCACGTGCGACCACATGTGCAACTCACGTGTTTCATTAAATGACGTGGTTGCATCTCAGCCCTTGATGCAAATGCATCTACGGATGCAAACACAGGTTCACATGTGCATCTGAATATGCAAGTCCACCAAAAATTCCCCTACATATCATTTCATTATTGAACCTATAAGAATAGAAAATAAGTCAATAATCTGAAATACATATCATTTCAATATTGAACTGTAGCTATGTTCAAGTTGGACAGTTAAAGGAGCTGATATCTTTTGAGACCCAGAAAAATTGTCCAAATAGTGTTGTTAATTGTATAAACAGTTATGGTAGATTGTACAAAAGGTGGTCACGTGATGTGCATATGACACTTTAAAAAGTTCAAAATAACCACGACCAATGAACCACTCAATCCAGTGGTCCTCAAAGGGATCCTAGGTTCTCACCCAAATCAAGGGGTCTCATTTGATCCTTATTCCAATTAAAGTATTAACCAGATTGCCCCATGTGATCATAACAAATAAGAAGTTAGAATTACACCAACCAGCAATTTTATTCGGGAAGTTGAACAAGACACTATGTAAACACATGCAAATACGTATTAAGAAACATGACTACATACCGTAAATAAACCCAACTAGTGATGCGTCTCTGCATCTTAGCCTTAGCGATCAGCGTGTTACAAGAACTTATGAAGAACCTAAGTCAGCACATCAAGTTCAGGAACTCAGCGATCTAGAAAAATTGTCCGAATAGTGTTATTAATTGTGCAAACAGTTATGGATTGTGCAAAAGGTGGTCACGTGATGTGCATATGACACTTTAAAAAGTGCAAAATAACCGCGACCATCGAACCACTCAATCCAATGGTTCCCAAAGGGCACAGTTTGTCCTACCAATATAAACGAGAATTAAAATCTAGAAAATTTTAAATTATAATGAGTACACCAAGACTCTTGAAAAAATAGTGCTAAAAGTTCTTATTTCACGGCTGACACAAATGTGAACCCTCTATCGTCTTATTTTTATAAAATTTCTCCCAATTTTGAATACTACTAAACCCTCTCCACTACAAGGGGACTTCTCACATTATGAGTTCCATCGCTCCAAACCAAGCTTCCAAATACATATCCGTGCTTTTCAGGTTTTTCTCCATTAGCCTTTAATTCCACGCTAAATTTTTGTTCTTCACCAATTCGAGTAAAGTTCAACTTTGAAGGAACCACAGTCACATTTACTCCTAATGGAGAGGTAACTCTTACTTCGTACGAACTAGGCTTACCTACATTAGTCACAATTCTATTTAAGATTGCCGAAACGGTAAAGTTGGGGACTGTCATGGAGGGATAATTAAAGTCTAGACTGCTCTTAGAGTTTGAGCACTTGTAGGGACTTTGAGTGAAGGCTTGGAGGTCTTTTTCGGTATAGCGGATTGAGCAGAGGAAGTCCAGATAGTCATTTTCATTCAAGTTATAGATCAGGCCAGGATCTGCAGCAGCATTCGGATTGATGTGGCCAGCTCCGTATGCAAATGGCGTAGCTAATTGCCGCCTATCAATTGGCATATCAATTGACCGCTGATCTAGTATTGTGTTGTTATCATTGTCAAATATAGTTGCTGTAGTAAATTACAAAAAGTTAACTTTGAAAAGAAAAAATCTTTAATATTGATCAAATTGGTTGTTTTTTAAATGATATTTTTATGGAAATAAGACGTACCAGTGGTCATGAGGGCAGAACGAATAGCAGCTGAACTCCAATTAGGGTGCATGGATTTCAACAGACCAACAATGCCTGCAACATGCGGGCAGGACATAGATGTTCCTGACATGACATAATATTTAATTATACGTGTATCTGTTAATGCTTGTGATGGTCCGATTCCTTCACTAAAAGCTGCAATAATCTGAACTCCAGGTGCGATGACATCAGGCTAGACAAAGTAAATGTCATCAATTGTTAATATATTAGATTTAATTTGTATGAGTGGTCGTCACATGTATTGATTTACTAAAAAGTATACCTTGAGAATTTGCGGATAGAGAACACTAGGTCCTCTTGATGAAAAGCTGGCCATCACTGGGGCCGGTTTAGTACTTAACTCTGTTTTTATATCTGTGATGTATGCTGTCGGATTTCTAACACAAGACCAATGAAGTCAATATTGTTTAATTACTAAAAATTAATCTAGCAAGTTGTTATGCAACATAAACGCTAACTTCACTTACATGGTTTTGTTAATGTATTCTAGAACTTTTTGACCATCTTGGTAAGAGAGATGAGATGCAACAATATAATGAGGTTCAGGTTTTACATAAACTCCTAGGGTTTCAGGGCTTATAATGATCATCCCAACTCCACCCGCCTCTCGGACAACCTGTCCGTTTTTAGAAAATTATCTCCGCAAATTCACAAATAACTATCTTTCCATTCACTTTCGAGGAGTCTAACGAATTTTTTCGCACAAACGCCTGTAAACAACAGTTTATCTCAAACTCGATCCAAGTATATCTATTAAAAAATTTAAAAATAACACATACGCCTTATCAACGGTTGACGAGCTTGCAACAGCAAATGCACCAACAATCAATGGATGATAATGCCCGCTAGGTCGCATTTTTTCCGATCCGAGATACGCCCCCTAATGAAGTACAAGTTTCAAAATGAAAATTATATATATTAAATATATGTATATATAACTATTAATATAGAATTATCCACGATATAGACATCGATATACACACATTAGAAGTTGCAATTAATATTAACTAATGTTCATACCTTAAAGTGCAAGGTTGAATTTCCGAGATAAACCTCATTAAAAAGGTTTCGGTCAATCGTGCTAGCTCCTATTGAGAATATCCATGGTGCTATGCTACGTATAGTACTTGGACTCGGACCGTTATTACCCGCAGAATTTACCACAGTAATTCCATGTATAGTAGCATGAAAGTATGCAATAGCAATACCATCTTCTTTGTAATCAACCTCCTCCAGATTACCTGTTGAACTTGACAACACATCAACTCCATCACTAATAGCAGCTTCGACAGCAGCTATCATATCAGCTGTCAAACAGCCTGCCCCCGTCCAACATACCTTGTAAGCAACCACTCTAGCATTCGGGGATCCTCCTTTTGCAACCCCATGCCCAAATCCATACACATCAACACCTTTAACAAAATTACCTCCAACCGTTGAGAGTGTATGTGTACCATGACCATCATAATCCCGTGGAGAAAGGGGATGCGGTTGCGTTTTGTTTAGAGAATAGAAATATCTCGCCCCAATCAGTTTGTTATTACATTTGAATGTTGGGTCTGACCCCGTCATGCACGTGCCCTTCCATTTTGT
Source organism: Sedum album (assembly GCA_006409495.1). Lineage (NCBI taxonomy): Eukaryota > Viridiplantae > Streptophyta > Magnoliopsida > Saxifragales > Crassulaceae > Sedum > Sedum album. Next base: position 99,294 of record QZGG01000730.1, read on the forward strand.
TGGAATCGGCCCAAGTTTTTGGTCGTTGAAGCTTTCTGATTCAGGCCATACACCTGACATGATTCAGCAACAATATATACTTTAACTCAAAATATGATGAGCAAGACTATGTATTAGTGTGGGACCGTAAGATTACATTTCATCCATTCATTTTACCATCTAATAGATGAGATTCGAAGTAAAAAAACTAACACTTTCAATTATCCCATGTTTTAGGTAAATTCATTCTCAATTCATTCCCAATTTATTTCGCTTGGCTTTTTCGCTTTTAGGCTCAAAATATATCTGCCATTTTAAAGAATTATCTCAAAATATTATATTTGGAAGAAAAAAAGTTAAATATAATTTACTCTCTCCGTCCCATAATGGATGCTCCATTTGATAGGTTTTTTAAAAATTGAAATGAGTGGGGATAAGTAATTCGGAAAGACAATAAGCCATCAACTACGGAATACAGGGAGTTTAAGATTATATTTATTTGATAGGGGTAAACCATGAAACGTTGAAACTTAATTTCTTGAGTTGATTTAATCAAATCTATTGGATAAGATTAAATAACCCTTTAATTTAATTAGTTTTTAATACAAGTACCCCGTGATTTGTGCAAGTTCAAAACAACTTAAATAAATAAAAAATAAATTTAATATCAAGCTCTAGATTTACTAACACCAATAGATAGGATTAAGTCATACTGTTTCATATGTACCCTTGTCATTTAATGAAACACGCGAGTTGCATGTAGGGTTATACGTGGGTTGCACATTGGTTGCATTTGACGTGATTGCATCTCAACCCTTGATGCATATGCATCCACGGATGCAACCATAGGTTAAACGGTCCACCAAATCATTAGTTATCCTCTAGATACATCATCCATATTTATTTATAACACCTCTTTTTTAAAAGTACGCAGGATTAAATCTCATCCGTAGATTTGGATAGATCTAACAAATAAGATTAAAGTTCTAATTTAATTGAATAAAATAATATAATATCAATCACTCGTGATTTGTGTTCATCTAAATTAATTTGAATTAATAAATTTAATCTCACGTACTTTAGAATAATTACATTCTAAGCGAATCCCTTCCCAATATATAGGGTTGTAATCTGATAAGACAGAGACTAAATCATGAAAAAATTCAATCTAATCCATTAAATTGAGTACACCAAGCGGTTGGAATTAATTTTTTTGATTAAATTGTTTTTTGATTAGCGCTAATCACGGGGTAGTTGGGATTAAAAAATTAATAAAAAATTCAACTCCTATCTGTTAGATTGACAAAATCTAACTAACAAGATTAAGTCTTATTGTTTTACGGTTCATGAGTTGTCTCATTCGACTCAACTATATATAGAATCAAATGAGACACACTTTTATGGCCTTTGCACATTTTTTAACTCCAAGACAAGGTTGAACCAACCTGTGTCAAGATTTCCAATAATTATGCCATCACCGTATGCAGTTTTTTTCCAAAGGGAATCAATATCTGCGACCCCATTATGCTCCAATCCGAGAAACTCCCATGACCGAGTTGTTTGTAATTCCAAACGTCGGTTTTCAAAAACTGAAATCACTTTTGGCGACTCTGAAATTTAATTATTATAAATTATAATTACGTTTAAAATATTAATTGTAAAAGAAATAGAGCATGACAAAGTGGACAAACAGAGCAAGTAGCTTCTTACTCTTGATCCTTGCAACTTCATCTTCGTTGAGTTCTGCTGAAAAACCATTGATGTACTTGTTATAGCTGTATTGTAAAGACTCCTTTACCTTTCCATAGCTGCCCAAAATCGATCCCAAAAGATCATAGTGCGATTGAGTTGCAATTTTAGCATCATTCTCAGTCGGATTCCGACCATGCAGATGCGAACCCAAATAGACAATGTATGACTGTCATTAAAAATGAGAATCAATGATATTGAAACGCAAAGTCTACATCAATATCAACACTTTCTTATAGATGTACCTTTTTTGTGGAAAAACTTAAGTTTTGCTGGCAAGGGCGAGGAGAGCATAGTAAATGAAAGTCATAGCCATTGTTGTCGATTGAAAATTTGACGATTTATATAAACATATTTCTTGACCTACACACTTTATACACCTTTTGTAATCTGACATTAAATATGAGAGTAATTGTGTACTGGAATTAGGAAACTTAATTAATGTTTAGATGCAGAATTTATTGCCTTGCCAGGTTGTGCCTTTTGAATTCAGCTCGAGTCCCTACAATAAAATCGGTCGTTATACTCTCTATCTTATATTAGTTGTTCATACTTAACTACATATATATTCACTTACTTAATAAAAAAAGAAATAGCATTAATTTTTATTGTTTACCCCTGCATTTAATTGTAGGTTTTCCATTTTTCAAAAGGGGATAAGGGAGTATTATATAAGGAATTTACGAAAGCATGCGTTCCCATATTTAAATCTTTCATTATGTCGGTCATGTGATTGAAGCTTGACACTAGGGCTAATTAAATTAGTAGTTTGTATTAAATATAATTAGTTGGATGGGTTGATACAATTTAAAAATGTGAATAAACTAGAAAAAAGAATTTTGGTCATGTTGGAATGTGAAGCTACATCAGAGTTTGTGTCGTGGCTTGAGCAAGGTTAGCGGAGTCTGTGTTGGAGTCTGCGTCAATGTGTGAAGCAGTGAAGCTGAACAAGGCTTGAAGAACGAGTGATACAGGATGATCCACGTCATCAAATAGGACGACGTCGTTTAGCAGCGTTTAGCAGCATACGAAGTTGTTAGGCAGTTACAGACGGACGGCCTTGATCAGAGCGTGATGAACGGCTGTGATTGATTCTTGAACTCTATATATAGGGTGAGTCGAGCCAGGTGGATCTAAAGTTCATACAATCAAGATCAAAACGAGATCATCAAGCAAAAATGATTATTTGAGAAAGGAAAGCGATCAAGGGCGATTCACAGGGTTTCGACGAAGAGGTGTTTGGCGGAGTTGTTCAAAGTCGGCTATAGTCAATTGGTTGTGTTGCTGCTGAATCAAGTTGATTCAGGTTGTGTTTGATCTGAGATCGGTTCAGCAGGGATCTTTGGCTAGAGGTGCTCGGCGGGTGTGTTCGGGGTCTTGAATTAGTCATTGTGCTGTATCGGGTGCTGAATCAGGTGTTGATTCGGGTACTGAATCAGGTGTTGATTCGGGTACTGAATCAGGTGTTAATTCAGGTGCTGAATCAGGTGTAGATTCAGGTGATTGTGGTTGCTTGTAAATCCGTTGCTGGCGGTTCTAGCTCATAGGGAAACTCGAACTAAGGTTCGCTCAACGTGGATGTACGATGGCGGAAGCGATTCCTAAGAAACCACGGTATAAATCTTGTGTCTTGATTCAGTCTATCTTCTGATTCAGTTCTGCCTAATTCGACAACTAGTGATACAGATTGAGTGAATCAGGCTGTGTGCGATTGTGAGTTTTGAATGAGTTAGGTTAGAATCAATTTGAGAGCGTGTCTAGGAACGATCCGTGGGAGTGGAATAAGTTCCAACAGGTCCACTGGTAGAGCGCAGTTGTACGCTACTTTAAGTCCTTTACATTGCTCATATTCTAACACATTTTAGTATAAGATTACGCTTTTGGTGTAGTTTTGTATTTCAGGTTTAAAAGAAGAGTTAGAATAAATATGCAACAAGAAGGCTGAATCTCTTGCAAAAAGACAATAAAGGACAAAGGACCACTAGCGCGCGAGCAGTATGGCGCGCGAGTGCGGGTCGCGCAGAAGACAGCAAAATGGTGACGTCAGCAGATAGCAAGAAATTTAGAACGATGACGTCATCACGCGCTAAAGATATTTCTAAGTTTGGTTTTTGGAGATTTAATATTTACTAAGCTGATTTTTAGAGATAAAGATGATTTCCTACAGATATTCTTGCCTAAATATTTGTGGAAACCCTAGAAGGCAAAACTATAAATACCAAGCTTCATGGAAATCACAAGGAGCGATTTTAGAGAGAGTTGACGGCGCAGAGCAGAATTCCGGCGAGATCGCGCGCACAAGCTATCACGAGAGCCTGCCGACGCACCACTCAGATTTGTCTAGTTATTTTAGTTGTCTTATAATTATTCTTGAGATGTATTCAATCAGTATGTCTAGCTAACTTACTGACTTCGGTTTGGATTTTGATCTATGAATAATATGTTTTGAGGTCTTGTTCTTAATTTGCATGATTAAGTTTAGTATTATTATTCTGAACTCAGTTGCATGATAATTAGGTTAGACAATTAAGCGAAGCCTTGCACCGCAGACTTAATTGTAGAATCTATTATCTATAGTTAAACTATCAGAGGTACGTGACTGTGAATGATAGGAGTAACACTAGAATAGGCAGTAGCTACCTTGACCGGATGCGTTATTGACTAGACTAGATTGAGTAATAATATCATACAGACTTTGACCGGAATGTATGTGTAGGTTATTAAGCTGTGACAGGACCTTAATCTACGTGGACAATAATATAATGTACCTTTAGTGACCGAGGATAAACATAGAATTCATAGTGAAGAATCTGAACCGAGCTCATCTCTAGCATAGTTATTTGCATCTTTTATACCTACTGTCTGTATGTGCGCCAGTTATACTTGCGCAACAGTTTTTCTTCTTCTTTTAATTGTTCTCACGCACAACCCCAATTCTTAGTTGTAGTTAGAAAGGAGAATTCTCACCGTTCCCTGTGGATTTGACCCTAGCTTACCAATACTATACTAGTAGGAGAGCCGGGACAAATTTGCAGCACTAAACGACGTACTCGTCAAATTTTCGCCGTTGCCGGGGAACGGCTAGAGAAGTTTTCTTTCTCTTTCTTTTCTTTTGTTATTTACTTTTTTATTTCTTATAAAAAAAATAGTTACGTTTAACCTAGTTGTTGTTTTTATTTTGTATGGAAGCTAGTGGTGAGAACAGTGTCATCGGCAGACGAATAGAAACTCCAGACGCGCCAGTGCGCAACGCCGAGAACATCTTTGCTCGCTTGAACCCAGCTGAACTCGAAGCAATCAGAAGAGAAGTACGCAGAGACCTAGAGTTCAAAATGGACGCTGATATACAAAGGAATAACAACCAGCTCAACAACAATATGAATATACATGCGCCAGACCCTGTCGCGCGCGTGCCTGCTCAACCAGTGGCGCGCCGCACCATTAAGGAGATGTCTGCTCCTCAAACTGTGAATCAACCTTGGTGCATAGTACTGCCCCCAGATGGACACTTTGAGCTGTGGACTCAGCTTGTGCACTACATACCAAAGTTCCATGGTATGGCTAGTGAAAACCCAGTCAAACACGTCAGAGAGTTCGCGGCCATCTGCGAGAACATGAGGAATGGGAATGAGGACCCAGAATTGTTGAAACTTAGAGCTTTCCCGTTCTCACTTTGTGATTCAGCTCGACAATGGTTGATGGGGCAAGCACCAGGATCAATAAGGACGTGGCCCGAGTTGCAGGAACGGTTCTTGGATAAGTTCTACCCTACAGCCAAGGTCTCACTACTCTGACGAGAACTAGCCGCACCAAAGCAGTTGCATGGAGAGTCACTATCAGAATATTACGAGCGGTTCAGGGAACTAGAGGCGAACTGCTACTATCATGGACTCCCGCAACATGTGCTGATAGAGAACTTCCTCAATGGACTAACTGAGATGGAACTCAGGTTGTTGAATGCTTGCGCAGGAGGCAATGTGAGGAACATGTACCCCGAGGATGTTTGGAAGCTGATAGAAGACACTGCGGACCAAGTAAGATATCAAGTGTCTCTAGAGAACAACCGCGCCAGATCACTGCATCAAGTAGACGTACCGGAGAGATCAAAAACTGAAGGACATGATGCAGAAACTGTTGATGAAGCAAAGCGCCGATACAAGACCCTGCGAATTCTGTCACGCCTCAGACCATCTGACAGACGCATGCCCCTCCCTATTCGAAGAACACGCAGATGTTAACGCAGTAGGAGGATGGAATAATGGACAAGCTAGGCAAGGTCAGCCTAGATTTGGATTAGCGGAGAATGGGTTTAGTTGGAAGAATGACCAGAATTTCCAAAGACCGCGCGCTGACTGGCGCGCGCAACCGAATGCACCAGCTAGCGCGCGACCTTACGCGCCAGTAACTACCTACAACCCACCACACGGACGCACTGAAGGGCAATTGCAGAATACTCAACCACCCAAGAAGTCATTGGAAGAAATTGTGAGTCAGTTGGCCGAAACAGTAAGCAAGAACCAGGAGCAGAACGAGAAACGTTTCACTCTGATCGAAAATCAGTTAGCACAAATCTCTGAAATCGTAACTGAGATCTCAAACAATAGGAAATTAGCTAAAGCTAGAGTGCAGAATGGTGTCAACGCGGTGTTACTTAGATCAGGAAAGGAAACATCAGGAGCGCCAGAGACCACTCATGCAAAGAAAAGCACGCACGCGCAAGGTCATAACTCAGCACCAGAGTCAAGCGCACCAGTTGCAGGGACAGAGGGCCATCTAGCAGCAACATACCACTTCCTTTCCCTACCCAGAGCAATAAGCCTAAGAAAACCAGTTGATCAGGAGCTATATGACCTGTTCAGCAAAGTGGAAATCAACATTCCACTTATAGATGCACTGAAACAAATCCCTAGGTATGCAAATTTCTCAAGGATCTATGCACGAACAAAGAAGAAAAGGAGGACAGAGAGAGCAAGTGCAGTTGAACGCAAACGCCTCAGCAATCGTGCAACATAAGGTACCACCTAAATGCCGAGATCCAGGTATGTTCACTATACCATGTACAATAGGTAACTCTGTAATAGATAATTGCATGGTAGACCTAGGTGCATCTATAAATGTTCTACCCTCTTCTCTATACACATCTCTCCGCATTGGACCACTTAAGCCCGCAAGGTTGACAATCCAACTAGCGGATAGGTCATGCAAACAACCAGTGGGCATGGTTGAAGATGTACTGGTAAGGGTAGGAGAATTGGTGTTTCCAGCAGATTTTTATGTGTTAGAGATGGAAGGAAACGTCTCTGCCGACACCGCTCAAGTATTGCTTGGCCGACCCTTCATATGGAAAGGAACGCTTTCAATGGAAGTTCATGGTGAGGTCATACACTTCAATATATTCAAGGGCATGCAGTTTCCACATGATGATTCCACAGTAAACGCACTGGATATTATCGATGAATCGGTGGAAGAAGAGCAAGCGCGCCAGACAACTGGCGCACAAGTAGACGCGCACGAAGAAGAAGGGAACACACACACTTAAGACATGAGGTATCTTATTTCTAGTACTGAATTATGTATGGCTAACACTGCTATCTCTCGTAATATACAAGAACCAAAAATCGTGCTGAAGCAACTCCCAGAGCACCTGAAGTATGTGTTTTTGGACGATAATGAGACTAAGCCGGTAATTATAAAGAATCAGCTGGAACCTGCACAGGAAGCGCATCTGGTAGAAGTCTTGCGCAACAACAGACGCGCACTTGGATGGACATTAGATGACTTGCGCGGAATCAGCCCAGACGAATGCATGCATCGAATTCTGTTAGAAGATGAAGCTAAACCGTGCAGGGATGCCCAACGAAGACTTAACCCTATTATGATGGAGGTGGTGCCGAAAGAGATCATTAAGCTGTTAGACGCTGGAATCATTTATCCCATCTCT
>QZGG01000731.1:0-107348 GCA_006409495.1 Sedum album
TTAAAAACTGAAGTTTTTGATGATGCTGCCTAGATTAAAAAACCTCAGTTTGTCAACTCAAAATCCCTCAGCACGATTATAGAAACCTAGATTCGGAAACCCTTCACCCAGTTGCTAACACAATTAAGAGCGATATCACCAATACAAAACCCAGCATCATCAACTACAACAGCATTCCCAGAAAAATACCTTTACCTGCACCCAGTTGTTACACAGCTTTAACACATGTTAATTATTCATAATGCGTAGGATTGAATCGGAAAATCTCTGAAAGGATTGGATTGGATTGAAATCATAGAAACGAACGCGAATTAGGGTTGAAATCGAAACAAAAGTAACAATTAACATACCCAAAGCATTCCCTGAAATGGATCGGATTGAATCAGAGATGAAATCGGCATAGTGTCGCCGGCAATAGAATCGGCATAGTGTCGCGAGTTAGGGTTGAAATCAAAACGCTCGTTAGGTTATTTTTCTGGGTTGAAATTAAAAGTTTTTACAGTTTAGTCCTCCGTGTTTTAAAAATATTATTATTCAAAAGCCAATCAGAAAAAAGGGAAAAAGAATTCAAAATTCTAAAAAAATGACACATAGGCAAAATTGCTCACACGATGACACGTGTCCAAATATAAATCACTTTTAATATATATATGATTAAAGTTTTACAAGTAGTTTTGCACGGAAAAATCTGTGCATGTAAGTTTTATGTTATATATTATAATCAAAGGAATAAGATAGAATATCAATATAGTAATTAGGGATAAACATAGGGGTATTTTAGGAAATCGAAAAAATGGCTTAAAAAATAACTGACAATAAAGAGCTTTGCGCTTTATATATAGAATAGATTTGAGTGTCTCACCTGAACTTTTTCCTATACTCATATTCAATATATATTTGAATGATATAGTTTGATTTGGAAAAGAAAAATAATCTCTAAGATTTTTCAACATATTTATTATCAGATTAATCTCGTTATGATTCACATATTTTTGTTCATAAACGCACATTATAATTCATGAATCATGATACATCATTTCATGAATCATATGGTATAATTATTTTTAATAAAATAATAATATTAAAGGTTCAATAATAATAATTATTATATGAAAAATTTGATATGATTATTTTACTTTCATGAAGTAAGACAATAAGATTCATAAAATCATATTACATCATCTCATGAACCACATGATATAAATATTTTTGCTTATGAAATAACACTTTATGATTCATGAAACATATTCAACAAGGGAAAGGATCTGATATAAAGTCTCTTAAGTGTATAAAATATACACTAATGCTATCCGTTAAAATAAATAGATTGACGGACCAGATTTAAACTAAATTAAATTACAAAGTTACCAAATATGGAATTAAAATAATTCATAATTATATTCGAAGGGTAATTTCGGAATAGAAAGATATGATTTGTTTGTCGCATCCCATAATTCACTCCCAAATTAGGTCGTCTTGAACAAATATTGAAACAACCTGCGACGCATCGGACGAAGAAGCTTCCTTCGACACACCCGCAGCGCCACTCTCGCATTCCCGTGTCCCCGCTATCGTCTTCTCGCGTCGCCGTTGTTGTTTTCCTCCGTCGATTTAAAAATCGCCCGACAATTGACCCACGCCGACCACTCAAACCGCCACTGACATGTCTCCCATGGATTTGCTATGATTTTGCTAGGGTTTTTGACATTTTTGTTTTTGTTGTTGCAATTTATTGATGTGTTTGTGTTGAGATCTGGTTTCGATTAATTTATGTATGGTTCAAAAAACTATATTATATGGTTCAAGAACCATATAGTTATATATTTCGAACCATATAGTTCGATATTTCAAACCATATAGTTCGATATTTTCAACCATATCAAGTTAGATGTTAATCAGTGTATAGCTTACTTGATATATGTATGGTACAAAAATGTGTAATATATGGTTCTTGAACCATAGTTTTATATTTCGAAGCATATCAAGTTGTAAGCTACTCAGTGTAGCTTATTCGATATATATATGGTCCAAAAACTATTATACATAGTTCTTGAAACATATAATTTGATATTTTGAACCAAATCAAGTTGGATTCTAATCAATGTATAATTTACTCGATATATGTATGGGTGGTTTACAGGTTTCAGTAAAGGGAAATAATCATGGACCGTTTATCAAATTTCCTTTGCCCTAAACATATAATACTGAATAATATGGTTCAATTCTGATATGATCCAAAAATTTGAACAATATGGTTCTAGAACCATAATTTTTATATTTTTGGACCATGCACATTAAGAATCATATTTGCAATGAAGCGTTTGAACTGAAAAACATGTTCGATGAACCATGCATCACATTTCATTGGACCTCGATAAAGTCAAAATAGAATGAAATTTAAATTGATTTGGAAAGAAAGTAAGTGATATAATTAGTTTGAGGATTTTAAGGATATAATATGTTAACCTAATCTTAAATATAATTGTTTTATGCAACTTTACGGATTTGCCCTTTTGATGTTATTTTGGTAAGTATTTGAATGCGTATTAAAATCGTCCGATTGAAATCAATCAAAGATTGAAATCAATCAAAGGTTGGTAAGTATTTGCCCTTTCCCATTGAATATTTTGTTGTTGGGAAGGGATCTGGTATAAAGTCCCTTAAGTGTATAAAATATACACTAATATAAGCCGTTAAAATAATCAGATCAATGGACCAGATTTTAAACAAAATCAAATTAAAAAGTTACCACATATGGAATTAAAATATTTCGTAATTAATTTCGAGGGTAATTTGGGAATTGAAAAATAGATTTGTTTGTCAAATCCCATAATTCACTCCACATATTAGGTGGTCGTTTTGAAAATTCTGGAAACAACCTCCAAAATTCGACGAATAAGCTACCTAAGACACATCCGCGTCGCCGCTATCGTATTCCTGCATCGCCGCTCTCGTCTTTCTGCTTCGATTTCAAAATTGTCCGACATCTAACTCGCGCCGGCCGCTGTAAATCGCCACACACATGTCTTTTCTGGACTTGTAAGTGCTACGATTTGATAGGGTTTCTAATATTTTTTTCTGTTGTTGCGATTTATTGATGTTTTTGTGTGTTTGTGTTGAATTTTTTTGTTTAACTATAGAACATAGACAAGCAAGACGTGGTGCGTCTATAGACGTGAATTGAGGACAAAGAACAAGTTTGATCGATATCTGTATGATCCACCAATTAGCGAACTATGGTTCTAGAACCATCCAATATAAATACTTAAACCATGCCGAATCTCTAAAATTAACTTAATCGATTTGTATATGGTCCACAAAACTGTACCGAAAGATTCGGACGAGGACATTCAAATACATGAATAGAGGATAAAGAAAAAGTTTGATCGATATCTTTATGGTCCACCAATCAGCAAACTATGGTTCTAGAACCATCCAATATAAGTATCTAAACCATATCGAATCTCGAAAATTAACTTAAACGATTTATATATGGTCCAGAAAATTGAACTACATGGTTTAAGAACCATCTAGTTCAATATTTTGAACCATATCAAGTTTGTTTCACGATTAACTCTCAAATTTTCATATAATTCAGAACACGTGTTTGGAATAAAATAATTCATGTTTGATGATAACCAGTGTATAAATTACTCGATATATGTATGGTCCAAAAAATTGTGTTATATGGTGCTTGAACCATATATTTCGATATTTTGAATCATATCAAGTTGGATGTTAATCAGTGTATAACTTACTCGATATATCTATGATCCAAAAAAATGTAATATATGGTTCTTGAACCATATAGTTCGATATTTTGAACCATACCAAATTGGATGCTAATTAGTGTATAACTTACTCGATATATCTATGATCCAAAAAAATATAATATATGGTTCTTGAACCATATAGTTCGATATTTTGAACCATACCAAATTGGATGCTAATTAGTGTATAACTTACTCAATACATGTATGGTTCAAAAAATTGTAATGTATGGTTCTTGAACCATATAGCTTGATGGATTACACGAATCATTATCACATGGATCGTTATTGCTTCTTACGTTTGAAAACATGTTGACTATAAATTTAAAATAGAATGAAATCAAAATTTGATTTGAGAAAACGTAACTTATTTAATTAGTTTGAGAATTTTAAGGAGCTAATATTTTAACCTGATCTTCAATATAATTGTTTTATGGAGCTTTACGAATTTGCCCTTTTGTTGTTATTTTGGTAAGTATTTGAATGCATATTAAAACCGTTGGATTGAAATCAATCTACGGTTGACATAGTTTTATATTTTATACGGAAACTAACACTTTATACCTAATCCCTTCTCTTTTGTTGTTAAAACATATACTTAGTAAATTCTATAATGTTTTTTTGAATATTCTTTTATTTGACAAGAATATTTTTATGGTAAAATCAAATTGATGTATTGTTAATTTGAATTTACATTTCAAACTAAATAACCATTAAAGAGATGGTTTTCAGTAATTATGGGTGTTATTTAGGTGGTTTTTGCTTAAATTTATCCTAAATAATTAAAATTTACCCGCTTCATTCGCACGTGTATACTAACATCTAACGGTAAAGGTACGAGATGGTGAAATGCTAACGACGCCAATTATAAGGTTGGTTTTATAAAAAAATTGCATTATGGCGGTAGTTTTTTGTAATTTTGCATATTATTTGGATGATTTTCTGAAATTTGTCCAAAATTAAAGTATAGACCGTACATGAACAGTCCAATCACAACTTCTTTATTCTATGGGTTGCACATTAATCTTTATAAAATTCTTTTTATTTTATTACAAGCAATTTAATCTAAATATTGTATATTTCTTAATAAATCATTATATTAATCAAAACCAATGGTTGAGATCATTCTCTCTTGCATAAAAAAATTAAATATATTTTCAGATTTTGTAAAATTTATGGTATATAAGTTATGTTATATTCCATTTAACAGAGGATCAATTGCTACAAATTTCAAATGTCTTTGGAATGTGCGTAAACTAATTCCAGAAATCATGTGTACTTGTATTTCAATTTCCAAAATTAATTTAAGAAAAAATCTCATAAGATTCTGTTTTCAAAGCATTCGCAATAATTTATTTTTTAAACGTGTGTGATTTTTTATCTGAATTAGTATAAAACGACATTGTAACTATTGACATTCTCATACTCGCAAGAAACTTCATACATAATGAATAGCGAAGAAAAAGTATATATATTATTAGTTTTACTTCTAAGTTCGAGTTTTTTCATCTCCTCTAATGCTGTTGAAATAAAATTGACAAACATGCTAAATTCCAGATCAGAACTTACAGTTAATTGCTACAGTGGAAAAGACACAACAAAACAATATTGTGTCAAAACACTTTCTTACGAAGAAACTTGGAAATTCAATGTTTACACAGGCCTTTTGGGTGAAACAAATATCAACTGTGACTTTAATTTGGATGGTGAATCTAAATGGTTCCTTGTTTACTCTAAATCACGTGATTCAAAAATATGCAAGGGAAAATGTTGGTGGCAACTAAGGTCTGATGAACCTTTTATGATGAACTGGTCTACTGGAGATTATGACATTAACCATGCTTATTTTGAGGGAACTCTTAAATGAAAAATATTTAATTTTGTCAAATTAAAAATAAACAAAAATAATAATATTATGTTTAATAATAAAGTATAAAAATGTTTTTTTCGATCCATAAGTGACAGAAAATTTTGATAAACCATCTAGTTTAAAACATTTGAATATCCACTACACCATTTCACTCATTATGCAACAAAAATAATTTGATGTTGCATTTAATTTATGTTGCAAAAGAAAAATGCAACAAACCTTTAATGTTTCTTATGTGTGGGATTTGTGTGACAATGGGACACATTTAAAAGTGATACTTATTGAATTGTTGAAAATAAATAATTGTGGCACATGGTGAAACGTCACAATTGTAATATGTCACACAAATCGTATTACAGCAACATTTGTAATTGCATAAGCGGTAATACGTTGCGTAAAATATGTCGAAACTTTATGTAAATGTTCTCTTTAGCAAAAAGTTGAGTTAAAAATCTTTTTTTATTCATTTTTAGTATAAGTCAACTGAAGTCAACGGTCATAATTATCGGTTGACCTGTTGCAAAAGTCATATTAAATAGCTTTCATATTTATGGGTAGTTAAGTCAATTTTTTTGAAAGAGTGGTTTTGTTCAAATTGACGTATTGGAGGGGTGATTTTCGGCTAAAAACCCTTAAATAAATGTGTTTAGTAGCCGAAAATTATATGATGTTCAGAGTCAAAAAGATTGAATGGAGGGATTATCAAAATTTTCGGGGGGAAATGAAAAAATGAGGGCTACAAAATACTTGTAAAATAAGAAATTTATTAAATCTAATTTTATATTAGGAAAGATTGTGCCAACACATTAATGAGACAAGTGAGGTGCACATGTTTACGATATTTTATTCACCCCTTGTTTAACGATGGTGAGCAAAAGTAAGCGTTTTATGAATTGATGTTGGATTCTAGTGGTGGCTAGATATTTATGTTTTTTGTGTTCTTATTGTTATTGTTCGAATTTGAAGCAGAAGATAACCCAATGATCAACATTGTGAATATCAGGTTGAAGGGTCAGAAATTATTCAAAATTGGTGGCAATAGCAGGGAAGTGAATACTGGATCTCTTAAGGTAATTATTTTTTACAGGAAAACTTCTATCAGTTAATAATAATTCCTTATATATTATAGGAAAGTGGAAACTCCTGGAGAAGCGATTGTCAAGAAAATGGTGCAAGTCACGCTGAAGATTTGGTCCTACTAGTATAGTTTAGCAAATCTGATCATTCAGTATATTATGTTGTTTTTATATTTTTCGTCTTATTATTCTCCAAACAAACATGTCATATTTACATCAACCAATGACTATGATTGTGAAATATTGTATTCAGTTCGTTAATTAATAAGTAAAAATTGTTTTATAAAATAATAATATATATTGTAAATTTAAATTCAATGCTGGTTTTAAAAAGAATTTTGTCAAGAATGGCATAATAATAATTTTTTATATGCAATTTATACAAATGATAAAAAAATCCATAAATCTATAACAAAATTAAAAAAAGGTTATAATTGTAATTATGTCTTCTAAATAATATAATCAACGATAGAATTCTGTTGTAAATAAATTTAGAAATTAGTTGATAATATAAAAGGGTAATAAGGTAAATGTATCTTAAATAAATTTTATCTACACCTTTTAATATCCACGAATTTATTGTTAGTTTTGACTAATTTTGAAAACAGTTGTAAAATGGGAAAGCGACAGAATTTCTGTTGAGAAAATCTTAAAATCAACCGAATTAATAAAATCTACGGGACTAAAACCTACGACATCCCAACAGAAATATCTGTTGATTATAACAATATTTCCAACAGATACATGTTAAAAGCAACAGAAACAGCTGTTGATTTTGATTGTTTTTCTTGTAGTGCGCATAACTTAATTAAAAACCAACTTTAATCTCAACCTCTAAATCAATCAAAATTAACGGTTTAGATAATGTGCCTTGGTCTTATAAAAATTACTTGTCTCCCTTGAACTTAACCCTCATTTACATAATTGAGTTTTAATTCATCCAATGCGTGTTTTTTCTTTTTAAACATTTTATTTTCAATTATATACACCATTTTCTAAAAAATTTGTATATTCTTTTTAAGTAATCTTTTTTCTTTTGGTTTTCTTTGAATTTTCAGTGTTACCTATGAAAATATTTATATAGGGGAAGTATCATGTGGAACCCCCCCTTTCCATGGATCCATGGACTCCCTTCATCACCGTTGATTGCATTTTTTGTGTGCACCAGATTGTGCCACGTGTTTGCATTTTTGAAATGCACACGTGAAATGCACATGATAAATGCACACGTGAGTTGCACAAGCTCATTAATGCGCTGGCACAATCTGGTGCGTCCAAAATGCAAACAGTAAATGCAATCAACGGATGCAAAGAGGGATCCATGTATCCATGAAAAGGTGGGGGTTCCACATGATACTTTCCTATTTATATATTCAAAGCCGTGATTAAGGGCATTAGTTTGGGATGGTTATCGGCAGCCAACATGTTTTATGGTTGATTCGTAAAAAATAAGTCTTTATGGGGAATTTTATTATTTTATTATTTAATTTTTTTACATATGATTTCTTTAATTGATGAAAATTCATATACTAACTACCACATCTAGAACTTTTTTGTATGAAAATGAAGAAGTACAAAAACAATTAAATTGAATGATTTGTGTTAGTTTGGCAAAACCGGTGAACTCCTCCAAGGGACCAAATATCGAAAATTAATGTGATTATAAAATTATTCGACTTTATTTATTTTGTAGTGGCAGAGTGGATGTTCTAAATTCATTTTTTAGATATTTAGCAATCAACAATATTATAAAAAATGCTTTGAAAGGGGTAGCTGAGTGAGTGGGCATGAGGACAAGATTAGATAAAATCTCGAATTTGAATCTGTACTAAACATTTTAAGAGTCAAATTCTTAAATTTGGTCGAGCGTGTCACTCTAGGATGTTGTTCTCGCACCTGGTTGGCAAGGGCCAATGAATTTCCCCTTCCAAAAAAATTAATATTATAAAACTTATCTTATAAAAATCATTTGCAATAGTATATGTTGGCAGTTATGTCCATCAATTACAAATATGTTTGTTTGAGACCTCTAATGCCTGAGACATTAAATTTCCAACAGAAAATGCTCAACTATTTCAACACCTTGAATGCAATAGAACTGTTCAAAACTCCATGGTGCCAAACAAGCTACAATAAAAATAAATGTTCAACAATTCCAACTTTCATCAATTCAACAATCTTATAAATACAATGTTGAATACATGTAAAGGAATCAGCAAGACTGCAAGAGAACTACAACTCATTCTTCCATAAGACTCAACTCTCTTACACCTTCAAATCCGACTCCCAAATAAAAATGGAGAATTTCAGGTCTCAATCGTATAAGGATGGGAGAAACATGGGCATGAGGGCTCAGAGCTACAAATCGAGTAATATGCATGATTTTAGAAGCTACAGCACTAAATCTCTCCCATCATTGCCGGAGAAGCATGTTGAAAATGATGTGAAAATCAAGGAGGGTAAAGGGAATTTTGGTTCGACTAAGAATTGGGTTTTTAGTGATCCGGAGTTACAGAGGAAAAAGAGAGTCGCGAGTTATAAAGGGTATACTTTGGAGGGAAAGGTGAAAGGGTCGTTCAAGAAGAGCTTTAGATGGATCAAAGACAGCTATAGCCAAGTGGTTCATGGCTGGAAATAAAGTTGGAGATTTGAAAAGATAAACTGAAGTTCAATGTAATGCAAGCTTTGGCGGTTCATCTCCTTTATTCAACATTTCTATACCAACTCCTGTATTAACAAAAAAGTTTAATTATGCAGGTATGCATGTCTCACAATGATACAACGCGCCACTTGAGAAAAACGAAGTATAACATTAAGTGTTAAAATCATTTTCATAACTTAGAATTAATTATATTCAGTTTAACCTCTATAACAACTCATTTTACATTAACTATATGTAATACAATTGACATGGCAGTTACCAACCCCTTACAAACTTTAGTTCAGTTGGCAAGAGTCGGAGCCTTAGGTGTCAGTACCATTAGAGTCAACCCAAGTCTGATTCCTGGCGGGGCAGAACAAGGGTTCTGCGAGTAAATAGATGAGAATAATAATTGGTTTGAGAACGATGATTGTCCATTCCTTAACCAATTTTAATAAAAAAACAAAACCATTGCAAATACAGTAACTATTATAAATATTCAAAGATTGTATCATGTGGATCCATCTGTTTTTGTAGACTCATGAACCCCCTCTTACATCCGTTGATTGCATTTTTTCAATGCACCGAATTTCTTAATTAATTGACAGAGTTCATAATTGTAAAAGCTCTCAAGATTTTTTTACATCTAGCGAGTGTGATCAGAGTAGTTTAGCAATCAATTGTGTGGTAATTAATGTGTATATTATCAAGGGTTCCATGGATCCAGATGAATAAATCTCTACTTACTTGCCACGTAAACGTTTGTGCACCGAATGTCCATAAAACATAGTGAACCTGAATTGATTATAATCTTGAATAATCAAATGTATATGATGTCGTGAATTAAAGACAGAAATTTGCAATTCTTCTTTCCACAAAATGCAAGCCCTTCGACTTTCTCTTACTACCAACTGAAAAACAGTTTAAGTACCCTACCTTTGTAAGCAAAAATTCCGACCTCCGCCAACTAAATCAGCTGAAGACTATCGTCATTTGAATCGTGCAACTCTGAGGGGTTATCAGTGCCATGAGCCCCACAACCATGTGAAAACAATGTGTTTGAACGTGAAAACAACCATGTTCGAACTTAAAAAATTCTTTATTTTTTATCATAGACACACATTTGTCTGTACATCATATTTTGTTTATTTTCTAGTCTAATTGCTCTTTTGATTGTCATTATTTATAAATGAGTTATGCGTGTTGATTATGAAAGAAATAAATCACAAATACATATTGAATAAGTAAAAATAAAGTTGATGAATTTAACAGTTGAAAATAAAGTTGGTTTTTAATTAATTGAGCAGTTGTAATTGCAGAAACACGGGCAGTTGTAATTGACAGTTATTTTTTTATTTAAATCTCATCGTTAGATTATTAGTAATCAACGATTAAGATCGTGTGTCGCCGTCTTACAAATACTTATTCTTCCTCCTTAGATTTCCCTAAACATATAAATATAGAGAGATATATAATTAGTGTGAGACATGAAGATATAATCTCAACCATTTTTTATTAATTCAGCGGTTGAGATAAAAAGTAGCTTTTAATTACTTTGATATTGAATAAGTAAAAAACACATGGTGGTTGAGATTGACGGTTATCAATATCAACTGTTGAGTTAATATAAATCAACGATTAACATAATTTCCCTCCGTCCTTCAATTACTTATCCTCTTAGCACCTCTTTCTATATATGAGTAATTTGATGCACAGATTGTGCATATTTAGGTCATATAACATATTCAAGTTATTATAAGTAAATAAATTATAATGGTCAAATTAAAAACGGTTTTAAGTCATTATTTAGAAAAGTGAGGGTATTTTTGAAAGCAGAATGTGGCTTCGGATGTAATCGTCAATAAATACCCATGCGTTTTAATTATAACTAGTAATTATAACTAGTAATTGAATATTATTTGCACAAAAATATTTAATTTGAACATTGTCTAATAAAAAGAAGGGTAAAATTGGAAATTAAAAGTGGCTTCAATGTGTAACCGTCAATTAAGGGTCTTGCATTTTAAATATAGGAAGACAATGGTTAAATTTAAAATGGTTTTAAGTAATTATTTAGAAAAGTAAGAGTATTTTTGGAAAGCAGAATGTGACTTCACATGTAACCGTCACTAAACACACCCTTGCGTTTTATATACAAGAAAGATATACATCAATGGGGTAAGTTAAACATTTAATTAGTTTGCAGATTAGATGATCAGTTTTTAGTGGGATTATTGTATTACTCCTATCAAATTAGTCAAGTATTAGAATATTAGCGGCACAAGTGTCATTTAAGAGAGAGTTGATCAAATTTAATTAAGAATGAGATAACAGAGGCATTTCAATTGAACCTCAACTCTTCCATTCAAAGTTTCAGATTTATTGCATTAATCATTAAAAGATTGCTAAACATTTTTTACTATTAATTGCCTTTCAATAAAATTTATTGGTTGTCATATAAGTAGCTCTTTCCATGTGCTGCCCCACTAAATATTTAAAATTACAAAAACTTTGTCAACAAGTGGTAACTTAACAAGCAAGTCTTCTTCAAACAAAGTTCTTGATTTCTCAGAACTCGTCTTCTCCAGCTTTGTTGTATCATTCCTTTATAATTTTCTCTCTGTTTTGGATTCCTATCGTCGTTGTTCGATGCGAAGCCGATTCAGTGCGTAAGGTAAGTTCCTTGCGAAGCGGATTCAGTGAGCAAGGTAAGATCCTTGCAGTGAGTCAATCAATCAGTTAGTACATATAGATATACTGAAATAGCTTTTGGTTTTTCTATTTTGAGCTGATCATCCGATCATCCATCAGTTTTGCAGGCTCGCTAAGTTATAAGCATTTGTCACGATCATGTTTAACAAGATATTTAAGAAGCCTAAAAAAGAGGCCAGTAATAGTACTATGACCTCGCTCGATAAGTTGAATGAGGTTAGTTTCATTGACTTATCTGTCTTTGAGTAGTTTTCATGATTTGAACTGGGTTTTTACAATTCTCCGTATGCGTTTAGACACTTGAAATGCTTGAGAAAAAGGAGAGAGTACTTTCAAGAAAAGCTGAAGCGGAGGTTGCAAAGGCGAAGGAATACACGAGAGTGAAAAATAAAAGAGGTAATGAGACTATACGCGCAAGGTACATTACTCTTGAGGTAATGAACTAACTCAATGTGCAATCTATGCAGCTGCCATACAATGTCTGAAACGGAAAAGGCTATACGAACAGCAGGTAGAGCAGCTTTGTAACTTTCAGCTGCGTATACACGAACAGGTGAGAGTGACATACTTTTATGTACTAGAAGAATGTTTTGGGGCATTTAGTTTATATAGCATGTTTTATATGATGTAGATGATAATGTTAGAAGGTGCAAAAGGGACAACTGAGACAGTTGATGCTCTAAGAGCTGGAGCCTCTGTAATGAAGACGATGTTGAAAGCTACGTAAGTTCAGTTTTTTACGCGGAACAATTACTAAGTTCTTTGAATCAATGTTACTTATCTATGGAACTTGTTTATAAGCTTTTTTGGCATAAAAGGTATAACGGAAGGGTGTTTCCGCGGAAAATGCGTGTTTCATTTGTGGTTTATGGCAATTAACCCTTTGATATTTTCCATTTACAAATGTGATATTGCAGGAATATTGATGACATAGATAAAACAATGGATGAGATCAACGAACAAACGGAAAACATGAAGCAGATTAATGAAGCATTAGCTACTCCTATTGGTGCAGTGGCTGATTTCGATGAGGTTTGAGCCTCATCATCTCATGCATCAAACATTTGGAAATTTCACTACTGTGCCATTTACAGTAATTTACTTAAAATGATAGGATGAATTGGAAGCTGAACTCGAAGAACTAGAAAGTGCTCAGTTTGAGGATGAACTTCTTAAACCAATAGCTACACCAACGAATGCCAATCATGTACAAGTACCACCTTCTCGTCCCATTTCTCAGAGTCAAGTCTCTGAAGAAGAGCAGATTGCTGCACTAAAGTCAGATATGGCACTTTAACGTGGTCCGAGAATCCTGTTTCCAAATCAATATCCATAATGAGGTAGATCATATCATATCCATAATTCCTTTCGGTAATTTCTTTTTCTCGCCTCACTGGTTTTCTTCAGCAATGACACTGGTGCATGAATGCCCTGATTCTTTTTTTACCTAACTGTAACTGTAAGTCCGTTGCTCGATCATTTAGGTGTCACGCCAGAACGCAGTAATTTGGATAGAAGAAAACATATGATGAGCGTGATAAAGCTTCAGTTTCAATTTTTGTGTGCACTTCAGTTGACGTGTTCAAATTTGTTGTGCATATGGAGTGAATATAGCTTTAGGGATGTCTTATTGTAAACCTGATTTATCAAAGTTTTGTGAACTACTCTCCTGTCTTCCTTTAATAAATGTTGCTTTTAATTCTGGATGATTTTGCGAAAGAGTTAAACAGGTATTCACAGGGAAAGGATGAAATGAGAATCTACTTTAAAATAAAAATTTAGAACCAATATGAGCCTTAAGATATAATAATTAACTGTTTTAGATTTATTACCTCATTAATTAGATATTAATTATTTTTCGTAATAAAAGAACACACTTATCTTTTTAAATCAATATAGATAATAAATGTATTATTTTAAAGTGCATTAAAATGTTTAGTTTAGTGGAAATAAAAAGTGCATCACCAGATACTTCAAATGCGCGTCAATTTTTTAAAATGTAATAAAATGTGTATCACTAGAAATTTCAAAATTCATCAAAAATTGCAATAAAAATCGAATATGCAAACTTTGTAATGCATTTTTAAAAAAAGATTTTAATGCCTTTTTTTAAAATATTGTAATGCACTTTTTAAAAATAAAACATTCTACTACACTTTTAATAAATCATGAATGATTTATATAAATAATAAATTGACAAGTATGCCCCTTATATTAATTGATATCAGTAATGATCATTTTAATAATGTTATTAATCATATACATTGAACTGTTTGATCGTGTGGGTCTAAGTTTTCATTTTAATAGTGGTTTGTATTAGGACCAACCCTCCTTGGTCATTATTATTTCATGGGTTAAATTCTAGAGAGACATGTAGTTTTTGTGAGAGTGAGAGACATCATCTCGATCGTTAATTTGATTGATCTAATGATTGAGATTAAAGTTGATTTTAAATTAAATTGGACGGCTGGCTTTACAAAATGCAGAGGTGTTTGAGAGTGAATATTATTAATATCTTCTGTTAGATTAATAGAAATCAACGGACAAGATGATGTCCCTCTGTCTCAAAAATTTTGATGGTCCATCTTCAACCCATTCCAATATTCGATATATGCAAGAGCGGGGCTTTTTAATTTATTTATCATCAGGAAACATCAAAGACAATGCATTGGATATTATCCTAAAATTGAAACGGAGGATGATTAAATGGATAAACTTCATTCTACATCTCATTATTAATCCAAAGTAAATAAAAACATTGAAACAATATATTTTCAATTTGTGCCCTATGTTTGTGTTGGTAACAGCTATGTGATTATCAGTTACTAAATAATGCAACTTGATTGTAATTAACTGAATGTTAATCATTTAGGTGATGATGTCTTATCCGTTATTTTACATGTAAATCTATCATCCATAAATTGAGCGTTTAATGAAAGAGGCTTCTTGATATCTCATGAAGATGTCGAATTTTCAAGACCTCATGCATGCATGGTTATTCAACTCTACCAAAGCATATTATTTCATCCTACTTAATCTCATCATCGGAGCCGTATCATTCATGATCTTCTACAACAAAAATAAGGGACACATAATTCAGAGAGTTCCGTCTTTCTTGAACCGCTTTCGTTCGTTTGCGTTCTCTTCCGATGAGGAAAAAGAGACTATTACTGATGCCCAAGAGAGGAGCATAGAGAAATGTTTCGATGAGACGGATAATGTAAAAGGAGCAACACTTGTGATGGGGAGAACATCATCGTCATTAAAGGTTGATGCTGAAGTGGATGCGAAGGCAGATGACTTTATTAACAAATTTAAACAGCAATTGAGGATGCAGAGGTTGGAATCCATAAAGCGTTACAGCAGAGACATTCTTCGTCGGAATTTTCATTAGTTCAGAAATTAGTAAACTGAAGTGTTGTGACATTTTACAAATCGTTAACTTAGCAGTTTGAGACAAGTGCATGGGGCAAAATATTCTCATTTGGAAGATGATGAAATAAAACCTTAACACTACAAATTTTGGCATGTTGTGCGACGGAAGGAATGCGTTGCAATTGTGTCACAATTGTGACGGTGTTGTAACATGTTTAATTGAAGTTTTTAGAGCGTACCAAAACCGTCACAACTATGTCACAAGTAATGCGTCACAGTACCGTCGCAAGAATGTTGCAACATGTTCGTCATAAGACCGTGTATAAACCGTCTCTACCTTATTTTTAAGCGTTGATAAACCGTTGCAACTTATTTGCAACGTTGACCAGCTATGGCGTATCATATCCGTCGCAAAATATATAATTAATTTTAATTTTAATTTAATAAATAAATAAATAAATAAAATATTTCATTTAAATTACCCAACAAAAAATTCGGAAAAATTGAAGAAATAACACCAAAATATCAGTATCAGAAGGTCGCCCAAAATATTACAATTCTTATAATATCCTAAAAACACAACTAAAATTTCCAAAAAGTTAGGCAAAAAAATACTAATTAGCATCCAAATCCTCATCTTCGTCTTCATTGTCATCAGCCCTTGGATCCAATGACCGTTGCTGGTAAAGATCAAGCTGAAATTGAGGACGATAAACAGACGGAGGTGGTGCTGGCCACGGAGACCTCTGAGAGTAAAAAGAGGGTGGCCACGATGGAGTAGGCTGTGATGAAGAAGCAAAGAATCGAGACATAACATCCAGCATAGAAGAAGCAATCGTGGACTGCACTGCTTTGGTCAGCTTTTCTTCTGGGGTCTTCTCCGTACTCTGAATGCATCTTTGAACTTCAGTTTGAATTTCATCACGTAACTCCGCTCTTCAGTGTCACATACCTATAATAAGTGGAAATGTTAAAATTATTTCAAAATATCATAAAGTATTCAAACATACAAATTAGTTCATATAACATGTGGTGTAACACTTGGTTGTGATGTAAATGAGGAATACGGATTTCCTGGAACAATGGTTGCCGAGGGACCAAAAACAAGCGGAAGTTTATCTCTCTGTGAAACCGGTGCGAGCTTACTATAAATGTTCAAATCCTCCTCAAGGCACTTTTTCAACACTTGGATTCTGAGTCAAAAAATCTCTGCGTCCAGCCTCCCATGGAGCCTAAACAAAAGAAACATAATGCAACATTCTTTTAATAATGTATAATGAGAAGGATAAGAAATAATTTATACCACGATCTCCTCTTCTTTGTTATTCTTTCGCAATTTTTTATAAACTCCCAAAATGTCAGGTTGACCACCGTTTGAGATAGCCTGTAAGTAAACAAAAGAAAATGTTACAAATTATAATATTCTACGCATGATTAAAAGCATTAAATAATTTATACTTACACTCTTTTTAACATGCCAATGAGTGGGCCTACGACCATTCCGATGTTTCATTGGCAATTTTTTTGTTTGTAGCAGCTTTTTTTCCATTCGTTATCGTTCTCAAATAATCCTTTGAGTTTTGCAACTCCAGAAGGTGTAAGAAATGGTGGCGTGTGATTTGAATTTCTCATTCGACTCAGATGATTACTAATGAGACGTCCACACTTTACGTCCACACTCTATGACAATCGAAGTATGAAACTTTACGACCGTTCTTCAACATAAAAGTTTTTGTGTCTTCCATGCAATATGGACAACCCATTTTACCAGATGTAGACCAACCAGACAACATGCCATACGCTGGAAAGTCTGAAATGGTCCACAACAACGCAGCCCGCATAGTAAAGTTTGTCTTGCGATGAGCATCATACGTGTGAACACCATTTTTCCATAATATCTTTAGGTCGTCTATCAATGTTTTAAGGTAAATGTCAATACGTTTCTTTGGATTGTGAGGACCAGGGATGACAACTGTTAGCCAAAGAAAACGAGTCTTCATACACATCCACGGAGGGAGATTGTAAGGTGTTGTCATAACAGGCCAACATGAATAATTCTTCGATGACATACCAAATGGACTAAATCCATCAGAGCAGAGGCCGATCCTCACATTCCTAGATTCTGCAGCAAAATCTGGATAGCATTGGTTGAAATGTTTCCATGATTGTGCATCTGATGGATGAACCATAACCTCCTCATCTTGATGGTGTGTTGCATGCCATGACATTTCCGATGCAATTCCTTCAGTCATGTACAATCATTGTAGCCTAGGAATTATTGGCAAGTAGAACATTTGAGGTTTTGCATTTCGAACATATCTAATGGTAGCTTCATCCATGCGCTCCTTATGATTTCTTGATTTGCGACATAAACGACATCGAGTTAGTGTCTCATCGTCTCCATAGTATATCATGCACCCTCCTATGCAGATATCAATTCTAATGTATCCCAATCCAAGCTCGTTAACTAGTTTTTTTTCAGAGAGTAATTGATTGGAACCTTATTCTCACAGTCTAGTAAATTTTGAATAATCCCAATCACGTTGTCAAATGCAGCTTCTGACAATCCGTAATCCACCTTCATTTGGAATAGTTTTAGTGCGACTGATAATTCGGTTTTACTACTGCAACTCTTAAATGCTGGTTCATTACTAGCACGAAGTAAATTATAAAATTTGGCTGCTAAATCATTTGGTTCCTCATTGAAGTTTGCCTCCCTTTGAGTTAGAAAACTAATATTCTGTAGCATTTCTTCAAATCTAGTTTTCGTAGGGCGGTCGTTGTTCTGATTGAATGAGCTTCCAATTTCAGAATTGACTCCAAAATAATTCATCATGGATGTATCCGAAGAGTTATCATACGGGATATCTTCTCCATGCCATGACCAAATGTAGTAGTTTTTTACAAATCCATTATTATACAAATGAAACTCAATATTGAATAGATCTTCAAACTTCCTATTCTTGCATTTCTTGCATGGACATCTCATTTTCAAATAAAAAGCACTTCTGAATTAAAGATTCAATGAACTGTTTCACTCCTCTCATGTATTCTTCATTGTTATGAGCTGTATCTACCGAACGTTGATTGTACATCCAACTTCTTTCTCTTGTGAAGTTATTCATCTCTATTGGTTGTAAACTTTCTATCATTTGTTACATAATTTATAGCAAACAATTCTACTAACAACAAGATATTGCATCCACGTAAAGGATTGTAATACCATTCAACCAACTTTATTGATATCAATTATCATCCACTCAACTTGCAGACATTGATAATATCAACTACCAATCCATCGATATCATGACAATAATACAATATCAACTACCAAGCTATAAACCAACTTGTATAATGAGACTGTACCCATGTGAGTAATCAATATGATGGACCAGTATTATTTTTGCAGGCAATTATGAGAGTGTACCCATGTGAGGACCCTGATATTTACAATATCAACTACCAATCCATCAATATCATGACAATAATACAATATCAACTACCAAGCTATGAACCAACTTGTACCCATCAATAATACAATATCATTACTATGACTTGTCAATTTCCCATCAAGTTGTCTATATCAAAATTTTATTTTATATAAACCCACTAAGTTCATATAACAAAAACATATTCTAAACTAATTCTGAGCTCCAAGGTGGAGATTTAGAGGTATGTTCTCTATTTTACTATTTTTTTGACATGAATTACTTGTGTTGATGATTTGTATTTTTCTTGAATGCAGAGAATTCAAAGATGTTTATTCACAATGATTTTCTACGCATGACTATGTGTTATTTGGGCAATTTACACATTCCAGTTATAGATGAATATGATAGAGATGAATTGGAAAATCTTTGGAGTGTTTACATAGGTCCAAGATGTAATTCGTCTGAACCGAAACTTATAAGTCATCATCCAGGTATGAATGATATAAATGGTCTTGCTAATTACTCTACCATAGTAAATTATATGAGTACACCCATATTCAATGATGTAAACATTGGGATGTGTTACAACAACATTGAAGATATGGAGGAAGCATATCAGAACTATGCAGTATCACAAAGATTTGAGTTTACATTTCGTACTACGACGAAGATCAAATCGTTATGGCATGCAAAAAACATAAAAAAGGATGCAATTGTTCACTAAATTTAAATATTTGCCTCAATCAAATCGGTGGGAAATTATTGACATCTACAAAGACCATGGTTGTCGCCCAATCAGTAAGAAAAAAGGAAATGTACATATTACAGAATTCATAGGCCGTGAAGTATTGATTATAGTGCAAGAGAACTATTGTTTAACTCCAGGCCAAATTAAGGATTTAATGTAGTCTAAGCTTGGTTACGATATAAGTTACTGTCTCGCTTGGCAAGCTAGACAATGGGCTATCGAAACCACATTCGGTGATTGGGATGAATCTTTCATTAAATTACCCCGATTTGTGCAAGCTATTGACGAGTTCAGACCCTGGACATTTTATTTGTTGGGAAGAAAACGATATAGGAGGCAGAGCTAAGACAATAGATAGAGTTTTTTGGTCATTTAAACAGGCTATTTTTGGATTTTCATATTGTAGACCCGTAATATGCATTGATGCCGCACCTATGCTTGGCAACTACGATGGGACACTAATTATGGCGGTGAGTTTTGATGGAAATAACAACTTAGTGCCATTGGCGTACGGGTTAGTTGAATCTGAGAATAATGACAGTTGGACTTGGTTCATTGCTTGCTTAAAATCAGGTGTCGCTATTTCAGATGGTGTTTGTCTGATAAGTTCCTCCCAAGTGGCACAAATTGCGCTTAGTACAGAAGAATGGTCACCTCCAAGAGCACATCATCGTCTCTGTGTACGTGTTTCAACTAGCACAAAATGTTCCAAACGTTGAACAATTTGTCAAATATTTCGGAAAAGCAACACATACACATCATCCGGAGAAGTGTGACTACTATATTGAGAAACTACAAAATTCAGTAGATGGTAACTGGTTTTTGAAAACTTGATTTGCTAATTTGAACCCTTCTAAATGGACACAGGCATACGATGAGAGTGGCAGCGTTGGGGAGTAATGACGACAAATACATCAGAAATGTTTAATCATTTTTTACGGGGTTGTCGTGATCTACCGGTGTGTGCTCTAATTAATTGCACTTATGATCGTAGCAGGGCATATTGGAGTGAGCGTGTCTCAGAATTTAATAATGTTACTACTTTGTTCTCACCGATGATTAGTGAAAACATAGCTGCAAATTGGAAGATGGCAGAAAACTATCAAGTTATACACATTGATCAAATTGATGGTATAGCAAATGTTAGTAATGGCAAAGATGGGATTTGGGTTGTAAACATCAGATCAAGAACATGTTCGTGCAAAAAGTGGGATAATCTACATTATCCATGTTCTCATGCTTTAGTTGTTATTACTTCATTTGGTTGGGACGTCAACGATTTTGTCGCACCAGAATACTTATCGACTACATGTGTTGAAACTTGGTGCAAAGAATTTACAGATATGCCTGATGAAGATGTTTGGGATCATCTTGAAGATGGACCGTATTACATTCCTAATATTTGGTTCGATCATAAAGGATTTTCTAGTTAACGAAAATAGCTTGTGTAAACTTTCAAATGTATGTGTGTTATAAGTGTAAAAGTATAATGTTAATGTTTTCTATTCGAATGGTACAATTAGTTATAAACACAAATAATACAACAAATTAAAAACAAACAACATAATATTTTTTAACTATTGAAAAACATTTGTGACACAATAGTAACTATTCAATTTGATACACATTGTGACGGTCTTGTAACGAGATAAAAACTTGTGTATCAAATCCGTCTCAAATCCATTACAAGAACACCCCAAAATAATTTATAATTGTTTGCAACAAGTTAGAGACACATGTGTGGCGGTTTTGTTAAATACAAATTTGCGACGGTATTGCAACGGCGTTGCAACAACATTTATAAATGTGTTACAAATCCGTCACAAGGGCGTAGCAGTGTTGATACATATTAGAAACGAATTTGTGTACATGCGTCTCAACGGTGTCGCAAAAAGTCAAAAACTTGTGACGATCTGTGACGCTTTTGTAAGGCTCCGTCGCAAATCTGTTACTAAACCGTCTCAAGTTTTTTAAATCCGTCGCTAACCCGTCACAACAAATCCGTCGCATAACTTCCCGAAATTTGTAGTGTTAGTCAAAGAATGTTCAGGGAAGAAAGTTGATGTAAAATGTTATAAATGGTTGGCTACTTGAGGTACTTAGCTGCCACACAACACGACATGATGTATGTTCTCGATTGGTGAGTAAATTTATTGAGTCTCCTTATGATACTCATATGCAAGTAGTGAAGAGAGTGCTTAGATATGTGAAATGAACCATGGATTCTATCAAGTGCAACTATATCATGGTCCGCTAAAAAGCTACTTGTGGTAACACTTTCAACCACTGAGGTGGAATTTGTATCATCCGCTGCTTGTGCATGTCAAATCATATGGTTGAGGGGACTATTGAAGAGCATTGGACTAAATCTAGGAGCAGGAACAACTCTATTTTGTGACAACATGTCCACTATAAAGCTATCAAAAAACTAGTATTTCATAAGCGTAGTAAGCATATAGATGTGAAATTTCATTTCCTACGCGATCTCGTGAATGATGGAGTCATAAAAATGAAGCATTGTGAGACTGAAGATCAAGTTGCTGACATAATGACTAAGCACTTGTGGACAACTTTGAAACAATTAGGCGCAGACTTGAAATGTGTCTTGCCAACAAAGTAAACTGATGGTGAGTAGCAATCAGTTTAGGAGAGGATATGTTGAGAGTTAGTCAATAAGTTGAAGTAGTCGTTTCTAATGAGTAGTTCCTTTTGTTATGGTTTTAGTGTCCCTATTTTGTAGCTTAGTTTGTTTAGGTTGTAAGGCTATTTAAGCCAATCATTATTTCAATAAAATATCATCCTCTAAATACATTTCACTCACGAATCAATCTTAATATGTGTGCGCGTACGTTCAAGGAAAATCCCCGTGACAAGACCGTCATATATATTAAATTTTAAAAAATTGTTATATAACATAATAATGTTATAAAAATAAATAAATTTTAATTAAGTTTAAATATGATAGTAACCAAATTTTTATTATTTATTTATAGGTTTAAAATTACATAATAAAAACAATTATGGATTTATGACTCAAACCCGCACCAGATGATCATAATTTTCAAAAATTACAGTCCATTAGTTCGGATAGTAATATTCATTTCTGGCCGATTGTGCATGAAGATAAAGAAAATTATATGAGTAACATATTTTATAGAAAATTATATGAGTAATATATTTTATAGAAAATTATGTGAGTAATATATTTTATAGAAAATTATGTGAGTAATATATTTTATAGAAAATTATGTGAGTAATATATTTTATAGAAAATTATGTGAGTAATATATTTTATAGAAAATTATGTGAGTAATATATTTTATAGAAAATTATGTGAGTAATATATTTTATAGAAAATTATGTGAGTAATATATTTTATAGAAAATTATGTGAGTAATATATTTTATAGAAAATTATGTGAGTAATATATTTTATAGAAAATTATGTGAGTAATATATTTTATAGAAAATTATGTGAGTAATATATTTTATAGAAAATTATGTGAGTAATATATTTTATAGAAAATTATGTGAGTAATATATTTTATAGAAAATTATGTGAGTAATATATTTTATAGAAAATTATGTGAGTAATATATTTTATAGAAAATTATGTGAGTAATATATTTTATAGAAAATTATATGAGTAATATATTTTATAGAAAATTATGTGAGTAATATATTTTATAGAAAATTATGTGAGTAATATATTTTATAGAAAATTATGTGAGTAATATATTTTATAGAAAATTATATGAGTAATATATTTTATAGAAAATTATGTGAGTAATATATTTTATAGAAAATTATGTGAGTAATATATTTTATAGAAAATTATGTGAGTAATATATTTTATAGAAAATTATGTGAGTAATATATTTTATAGAAAATTATGTGAGTAATATATTTTATAGAAAATTATTCTGTATTAAAACATCTATCGAATGTCCCCCAAATTATCTACCAATCTGGTCAACAAAATCACAAGTATAAAAGAAATTTGAATAACTTGATAATCAATTAAAATATGAAACTGTATCAAAATATATACTTACCTGTAAGCTGCAGCTTCTTGTTAAATTAAAAATATTTCATTTATTAGTTGTTCACCACCTTAAATCAGGTCATTTTGTTTCTAATGATTCAAATCATTCAATTCACGCTTAAAATAAGCTAAAATGTCTTGGATGTTCATTTCATATTGAATCATCCCAATTCATTAATGTTGTTACTGCTTAGAGCTAGTACTATCTGTATTCATTTGGGAAGCGAAATCCACTCATGGCGATTTTATCAGCAAACATTTTGCCAGTCTTGGGCATGACATGCCAGTGAAGGGTCATGTTGTAGGCTATTCCCTGGAGATTGCTTCCCTGAATAATTGATTACAAGAGAGAATCAGTACAAGGCCGCATCACAGACCATGTTAGTTCGAGAAAGGAATGAGGGAATGCAATGCACCTGATCTGTAAATCTGTATTTGTTTGTGGTGTGAATTTGAAACTTGGCATTCTCTTTTGAAGGTATGATGTCATCCCAGAGTGACACCTGCCAAAAATTGCATTTTTGGGAAAATTGTAAGCGGTCGTGTGGTTTAATATAACATCAAAAGCTAAATCATCAATACTGACCCTTCGCTCCACTATAATCAATAAAAGGTATACATTTTAGTGTCATTGCAGGAAGCAAAATAGAACACAAGTATAGCTAAGAAGATAGCTTAAAGACCACAGCCGAGAAGACAGGTGAGTGTGAAAGTGATAATATGAGAGGCATCAAAAAGAAATTGCAATTGTAGCCCACTACTAACAAAACATGGAAAATAACAACCATAATAATCAAAATGAGTGCAATTACTACCTGGTTTAAGACATTCTTGGGAGTTTCATATTCAGCTGCCAGGAAAACAAACACCTGAACAAAGTAAAAGAACGGGGACATATCAAGAGTAGTGAAGTAAACCATCTGAACTAAAGAGCAGTCGGTAAAAACAGCAATGTTATCCAGAGAATATCAAGTTTTGAAAATCATCTGCTAAGTGACTTAGGGCATCTGCACCGGTGAAGAAATTCACTTAATTTGAGGAAGTTCTATCTCGATTTGAGAACGTCCTCTTCAATTCCTCACGCACCGGTTGAGAATGAATTGCTAGGGGAGGAAGAACGATCCAGCTGAAGAGCTAGCCGAGATAGCCGACGAGATCGTTCTTCAGCGCGTCGGATTTAGTTCGCCCGAGAAGATAAAATCGCGTGATAACGCGTGACATATCCAACGGGACGATTACAACGGAAAGATGATTTGAACCATTGGATCAGATTTGGTTTAATGGTTCAGATTAATACATAACGTAAACAAACTTTAATTAATTAAAAAATCAGAAAAATTAATTTATTTCCTTATAAATCAACCCTATGATTCACTCAATTGAATCAGAACACAAACACGTCTCAGATCTTCATTTTTTGGTTCATCTCAAATTTTCTCTGTTACAATATGTCAGGAAATTGGTCCATGTCCGAAGATGTTCAGTTATGTATATCTTATTGTCGTCAATCCATTGATCCTATTACTGGAAATAGACAAAGAATTGACAAGTTGTGGGAAAAAGTTCACGAGGATTTTCAAACAAATTGGGTTATTCGCGACAATGAGGTAATTACTACTGATCCAAGATCTCAAACCGCTATTATTTCGCGATTCGCTAAGTTGAAACCAAATTTAATTTACTGGGGGTCATGCATCGCATATGCAAGAAGAACTTCGGAATCCGGTGCAAATTTACAAGATGAGGTAAAATATTCAAATGGTTTGTTTAATATTATTATTTATTATTATTAGAATATTTTAATAAATTTAATTTATTTTCCTAATGAATTTGATAGGTACGAAAAGCTCAAACGATGTACGTGGCAAAAAAGAAAAAAACATTCTCACATTTTGAATGTTGGGAGGAAGTTAAATCACATCCAACATTTGCACCTACGCAACCTATTCCTCCAACCGCTTATGAAGGTAGTGCACCAATCCATGTAAATCCCCCACCGACTTATTGTGATGATAGTCCGGTCATCGAAGACGACCATGAAGATGCAGTGTTTACTACACCTGAAAGTAATCCAATAAGTTCATCTAGTCCGGTGAGACCGGTTGGAGTGAAGGCGGCTAAAGAAGCTAGGAGAAAGGGCAAAAAAGTTGCTAGTTCAACAAATAGTTATGATGCTTTATATGCCATTGCGGAAAATCAGAAAAAAGCATTGGCTATCCAACAAATGCAAGTGGAGCTTGCTCAAAAGCAAATGGAGCATACTCATCGGATGCAAGAAAAGGCTGAAGAATCAAGGATTATGGAAATGAACACAGAAATGATGACCCCAAAATCCAAGAAATATTTTTCAAAGAGAAAGGATAATATCATGCGACGTTATGATGAGGAGGAAGAAGATAATGTCAACAATGACAATGAAAATGATTCATACTTTTCAGATTATTACCGTCCTCAACAAGATGATTAGATTAATATGTAGAAGAAAAGGCTAGTACTTATTTTAATGTAATGTCAATTTAATATTTATTTAAATGCAATATGATGTAATTTTAATTTTAATGTGACAATTTTAAATATTATTAAATGATAGAATAATTCATTTATGTTTACACTACTCATTATTGAGGAAATAAATTTATAAAATAAAACTGACAATATATTGAAATACAACACACCACGAATACAACATACAAGCAAAGAAAATATAACTTTAACACTTGGAAAATAAAAATATAACTTCAACACACCACACTTATAGTTGTTCACCAGTTTCCATGAACCAATTATGTTTCACCAAGTCACTTTGAAGTTGTGTGTGGAGATATGCAGATTGAAGGTTAATAAGACGTTCACCAAATGCTTGAGATTGTCGAGCTCTTTCAACCGGGTCATGAGAGATTCGGTTACCATTGGAATCGGTTGGTCCATCATACACCGCAAAAGCACTATGCGGATTGAGGGGATCTTCTTCTTCGACTTCCACAAACTCCTCTTCAATGAATTCTTCTTCAACAATCATATTATGCATTATGATGCAAGCCAGCATTATGGTACTCAAAACACTCTTTTTGTGACACATGCCTGCATGACGAACTATAGCCCAACGAGACTGTAAAATACCAAATGCCCTTTCTACATCTTTGCGAAATGATTCTTGTTTTTTCGCAAATAGTTTTTGTGCATCACCTTGAGGATTACGAATCGTTTTCACAAACGAGGAGTATCTTGGATAAATTCCATCAGCCAAGTAGTAACTTTGCTCATAGGTGCTCCCATTAACTTTGTACGTGACTCTAGGGGAGATTCCTTCGAGATATGAATCAAATATATCTGACTGATATAAAACATTCACATCGTTGTGTGATCCCGGTACACCAATAAAACTATGCCAGATCCATGTGTCATATGATGCTACAGCCTCTAGAATAATAGTTGGGCGACCCTTACGACCCGAGTAGGCTCCTTGCCAAGCAGTTGGACAATTCTTCCATTCCCAGTGCATACAATCAATGCTTCCGATCATACCGGGAAATCCTCGCTGTTCTGCCCTCCTTAATAGACGTGTTAAGTCAGCTTCATTTGGAGATCGTAAATAACGATCTTTATAATGCTCAACAACTTGAGCACAAAACTTTTTTAAACATTTGAGGGTTGTGGATTCGCCCATACGAGTGATCTCGGCGCATTGATCTGCACATGATCCATATGCTAACATTCGTATAACAGCAGTCATCTTCTGTTCGGGAAGGAGGCCTAACACTCCAGCAGCATCATTTCGTTGGTGCCAGTACACATCATTGTTACAAAGCATAGTCTTTATACGATTGAAAAGATTACTACTCATACGATACCTTCGACGAAAGTCTACTTCAGGAAAAATTGGACGCTCAATGAAGTAGTCTTGTAGAAGATTTTCTCCCCTCGATCTTCTATGCCTTTGTCGGTTTGGTTGTCGACGCGGTCGTGTCTCCTCCTCCTCCTCTTGAGCAGTCATTGTCGCAATCGCTACCGCATCCATAACAAATGAGTTACCCATCTCCCTCATTTCATTCATTCTTTGGTGGAACAAGTTAAAACTTCCATCAAAAGGATCCATTACAAAGTACAGAAGAACTGAAGAAGCTGTAGTGAAGGTGTGAGGATACATTCATGTATGGACCTTATTTTATACACGTTTTAAGTGCATTTTCAAGTATACGTGTCCATTTATGATTCGATGAAAATCTTATCGGAAATCTAAGAGTGATAATTTACGATATTTGACAAAAAATATTTTTAAAATATTTTTTATTTTCAAAATACGTGTCAATTTATAATTTGATGAAAATCTTATAGAAAATCTGATAGTGATAATTAGCGATATTTGATAAAAAATATTTTTAAATTATTTTTAATGATGAATAGTGATAGAAATTTCTCAACGAGATAATCATGGGTGCATAAAATATGCAGATTGCTATTACTGTTCACTAAATAGTAATAGAAATAGCTCTTTGAGGAATTCCTCAACGAGATAGAACTTTCTAAACGGGTGTGGATGCCCTTAGTCATTATAAAACTCAACAAATCACACGGCCATGGATAAACAAATTAAACTGGGCATTGTTACAATACCTGCTTTGTATTCCACGTAAACAAGGATTGCAAATCTGCCGAAATGTTCATTGTCAAGCTAACCTGATCAAAACCACACACATTAAAACATTCAGCTTCAACAAATCAACACTTCAAAATTATAATTAAATCCAAAACTCACCTCATCATTTCCATTAGGCTGCCTTTTGAACCAATTGACATTCAAAACCTAATTCCCAAATCAGCAAAAAACCCTAAGCAATATATTCAAAACCCTGGACAAAAAAGTACCCACAAAAATAAACTACCTGAACATCAGAGGTGGGTGTTGGCGAATTGAACTTGTCGGAGAAAGACGTGAAGCCGCACATCAAGGCAAGGATAGTGACGCCGAAAGTGAGCAAAGCGCTCAATCTGTGCCAGCAAGAATGCATCTTTCCGACACCCTTTTCCTCAACGTCGAGGACGAAGAAGACGACAATCGGGAACGGAAAAGGAAACGTTTGTTTGAATTTGCAGTGGCCGGTTAACACTTTCCACTTTCCTTTTCGAAAGAAAGAAATTTTTCAATTTCTGAAATGCCACGTTCTAAAAATGTTTTCAAAGCATAAGGTTCTAGGAAGACATGATCCCAGTCATTGATTTTTATCAATCTAATGGTTGATATTGATAATCGTCAATCACCAACCGCCCGTGTTTTTTACAAATCCAATCGTTCAATTAATTAAAAATCAACTTTAATCTCGATCATCAAATTAATTAAATCAACGGTCAATATTACGTCCTTATGTCTCACAAAATTTATATCTATCCTATATTTAAAACGCAAGGTATGAAATTAACGGTTTCTTCTTAAAGCCACAATTCTCATCTCGATAATGCCCCTGTATTTCCTTTTAATTACTTTATTATGTACATTTTTAATATCAATTAATACACACATACTAATGTGCAAAAAATACTAGTATCTCTTTAGAACCTAACTCTTTTTCAAAATGTCCAACTTCTTAAACATTATGGGCTAAGAAAATACGGTTTTTTAAAATAATGTGGATACGATCTAAAACAGACTCGTACTCGTTCAAGTAAAAGGCAACTCGTCCGCTTATTCGACGTGGGTCTCATTCACCAGCACTGTTAGCATTTTTAAGGAATCCTGTTTCACAAAAATCGGACTTACTCTTAATCGTGTTTTTCAGTCGAGTCGCTCCTCTTTCTCATTCATTAGCCACTTCAACTCTCCCATTCGACACCCAGCAGCACCGCAAATTCCTATACCATTGATGATATAAGAGGAAAGATTGAAGATGATTTTGAGGTTAATTATTAATTTAAGTGATACGGGCTTAGAGTTTCCAAAATAGAATATTCGAGTTCGGGTTCTTAATTAATTCGGGTGATGTCCAGATTGTGTTGAATTTGTTGGTTGATTAAGGAATTTGTATGTTATTTTCAAATTTAGGGTTCTTGAATTCGGGTAATATTAGGATTTCAGATTGTGTTGATTTTGTTGGTTGATTCAGGGATTTGTATGTTATTTTCAAATTTAGGGTTCTTGAATTTCGGTATTATTTTCAAATTTATGTTGTTTTCGTGAGTGAATTTTTATTTGCAGTCCTGTGGTTTTGACCACTACTTGCCGCTTTACTGAGTCACAAGAGGATTATTTAAATTAGACACATACAACTACGTGCGTTTAATTTGTCCAGCCTTAGATTGATGACTCTCAGACATATCACCCCACTACTTTCCGCTTTACTGAGCAAAAGAATTGGGCACAGCCGCTTTACTGAGTCACAAGAGGATTATTTAAATTTGACGCATACAACTACGTGCGTTCAATTTGTCCAACCTTAGATTGATGACTCTCAGATATATCACCCCACTACTTTCCGCTTTACTGAGCAAAAGAATTGGGCACACTTGGTAAGATAGATGTTGTGGGGTAGGTCTATTACTTGTCAGTTTTGACATCGGTAAGTTTATACTTCAAATACATATCGATATTTATAATTTCATTGCTATTAACATAATAATATAATTGCATATCACAATGAGTGCGGAGGTGATGACAAAGATGTCACAAAATCTTCAATTCAGACGATCAAAAATGCATGCAACTAATGAGGCAGACTGATCTTAGTTATAAAATTAGAACCTTCATTATCAAAACAAATGAAAGGACAAGATTATTTTTCATTTTACAATCAAACTATCACTTTTCACATGATTCATTCTCATATAATAAAACTTTACTTGAGGCTATGCCATTAAGTGGAACGATCATTTAGATCCCTTACGTGGCGTGCGATCTCTGCGATCCACAATCTGGGCCGTGTGATCGATTTGATCCAACGGTCCACAATTCGCACTTTCTGATTTTTTTCGTTTAGCTGCTTGCACAAATGCACATTGAAATGTGCATACAGTTAAGTGAAAAATGCAAATAGTTACAAAGTCAATCTGCACAAATGCACAGGATCGTAAAGGAACCGGACTCATGCCATTAAAATGTTTTGAATGTTAGATATACTTTTTTCTTTATTAATGTTTTCTCATTACTTTTGAAGGAATAGTTTTTTAAAAATAGTTCAAAGAATTAGTTAGAACATATATTGATCATAGAAGCTTGGTTAGCATGCTTTTTTGAGTTTTTATTATCATACTTATTGACTATATAGTTTTTTTTGAAAAGGGATTTGTGTTGGGTTGAATTGAGTTGAACTAATTTTTGACTGTATAAATTGTAGTGTTCTTTATATAACTTATTTCAGTAGTTGTTACGACAATTTCTGAGGAAATGTGTTAGTAATATTTTGACTAGTTTCAATGAATTAAAATACTATAAAGTGAATGCAGTGATATGTATATCTAGTAACCCACATCGGGAAAATGTCTTCGTACATGGGGAATTATTCCAACTCCAACAAGTAGCAATCCACTAGTAATGATCAGAAACGAAGTTCAAATTTGCAAGACTCCCTCTCCAAGCCCATCTATTACAAACTCGTCTGGATGCTCACTGAATTCTCTTTAGTACAGAGATCCCTTTGTAGTGTTATCCCGAACCAATGGCCTCCTCGTGGACGGCTTGTCACAACAATATTTATTCTCCCAAACGCTGCTTCGTCCACTGCAGTGTTATCCCAAACCAATGGCTTCCTCGCGGACAGCTTGGATACATCTGTGTATTTGATCATATTTTGCGAAACCGTCTACCTTTAGCAAGTTCTACGTTCTTGTATTTGAGTGCTAACTTAGCGCTGATCTCTTAACCTTTTAGTCTTTTTAATACTGATATCAAGTAAGAAAGTTTATTTTGTTTAAGCGCTTGAATTCTCCAACCTTTTTTCACTCCAATATAAAGTACTGCCAATCCCTTAAAATCTCCAACAAATATTTAAATTTAAATAATTTTTAGTTATCTATTTTCCAAATTAAGGATTAAGTTTCTAAAAGATAGTTGGAGAATATTTGAGCCGTTGTCCCTCCAAGGATCTCCAGAAACTTTGTGGATTCTCGGATTTGTTGATCTCCGAGAATATGCACATTATGATACGTACATACGGACACATTATGTCAAAGTGGGTTATCAAATATTTATGTCACTGCATTTTTGAAATAATCAAAATATTACTAATGCGTTTTCCTCGTAAGTTATCATAATAACATCCTAAGCCAGGTCCCAAATCTTTGTAAGGGCCAAAGGCTGTGTTTGTATTGATGTAATTCAGGTTATGCAAATAACCTGAAATTAGGGGTAGTCTTTGTAACACTTCAAAGTCAGGGGGCAATCTAGTCAAAGCCCAAAACATGAAATTAGGGCTTCGTTGCTGGAGCGGATGGAACGCAGCGTTCTGGAGCAGCGAACAAAAGGCATCGCATGCTACAGTGGAAGAGTTAGCGAGAACAGAAAACCCTAAAGGCGATTGCGACGAACTCAGACGACTTCAAGCGATCTCCGAATCCGACCGGTGATTCTCTCCAAGCTTCTTCACAGAGCTGGACGGCTGCTACGCAAGGAGTGTAGCAGTGCTGAAGAACAACGCGGCGGAAACCTAAGGGAGTCTCGTTCCTCACTGTTTTCTTTTCAGTATAGATTACAGATTAGGGTTTGTTATTGTAGTTGCAATAGCCTGTGTAACCTGTATCGAACCTAACATCTAGTGAAGTTTTAATCCGTACTCTCTATCTTGAGGTCCGACGAGGTTTTATCTGATAGATACAACGTGTTTTAGGCCTTAGGTAAGCTTTAAAATTGAATCTGAGCATCTTGACGCTCTGCTCTGTAACTGTTGAGAATTGGTCGGTGTTCAGATCACAGTATTGTTTGCTGTGTTTGCTGCCTACTTTATTTCTGTGTTTTTGATTAGCTGAACAGTGTGCACTACTTATTTGTGGTCTTTGCTTGTTGCAGGAAAAATTCTAAAGTCTCTTGCTGATCGCTGGAATGTCGGATAACTTGAAGATAAAGTTGTTTGATGGCCACATGGACTTCTCCATGTGGAAGGTAAGAATGAAAGGCATTCTTCTGTATGACCGCTGCTAGAGGGCAGTTACAGAAGAATGGCTTGCTGACACTAAGGATCAGGACAAAGCTGATCAAAGGGAATTAGCTTTGTCCTCCATCCTTAAGAGATTGACAGATGAAGTTGCGCGCAAAGTCCTCTTCTGTAAATCTCCAAAGGAACTCTGGGAGACTTTAGATAACTTGTATTTATCAAAGTCTCTCCCTAATAGGATAGCCCTGCTATCAGAGTTCTCTACGTTCAAGATGAATACTTCCTTAAGTATTCAAGAGAGCCTGGATATCTTCTCGAAGATAACTCAGGATCTCAAGCGTACAGATGATGAGTTTAAGGAAACTTATCAAGCTGTTATCCTGCTTAATTCGTTACCTAGTCAGTTTGACAACATCAAGGATGTTGTCATGTACTCCAGCGAAGAATTGAGCATGGATAAAATTACTGAAACCATAATTCAGAAGAATAAAACTTTAAGGGTTTTCAAGATTAAAAATGGGGGTAAAACTGAGATTAAAACTGAGAAAACAGAAGTTATGTTTGTTAAGGATAATAAGTCTAAGAAGAAAACTAAGAACAAACATATCCCTGATTTGAATGTTAAACCAACTGATAAATCAGAACTAAAATGTGGGTATTGTAACATGCTAGGGCATTTGACTCAGTATTGCTTTGCTAAGAAAAGGGATGAAAAAGCTAAGGGTAAAGCGAAAGTAGGTTCCCCTAGTGGATTCACAAATGTTTGTGAATCCAACGCAAAGTTCAATGG
This sequence comes from Sedum album, assembly GCA_006409495.1. Lineage (NCBI taxonomy): Eukaryota > Viridiplantae > Streptophyta > Magnoliopsida > Saxifragales > Crassulaceae > Sedum > Sedum album. The sequence continues at coordinate 33,535 of QZGG01000731.1, forward strand.
TGAACTTTTAATGGTTTCAGATGCATCAGAGTCAAATGATTGGATCTTGGACTCTGGGCACATTGCATGCCACCCCTGATAGGAATCTGTTTAGTTCAATTAAACTGATTAATGGTGGTGAGGTTAAATTGGGTGATCATACTTGCTTGGAAATTAAAGGAATAGGTAATGTTCCCCTTAAGATGTTTGATGGTGTCACTAGGACACTTCAAAATGTCAGGTGGGTGCCTGAACTCAGAAGAAATCTTCTGTCTGAAGCTGTATTAGATGATCTAGGATGCCAAATACACACTGAAAATGGGGTTAGGGAAGTTAAAAGAAATGGAAAAGTGTTAATTAAGAGTATAAAAGTTAATGGACTTTATCATGTTAAAACTGAATCTGAAATTAACACAGTATCTGCCACCCCTGTTAGCTCAAGTAAAATTGAGCTTTGGCATACCAGATTAGGTCATCCAGGGAATCAAAGTCTGTTACAATTTTGTAAGGATGGCCTGATCTCTGATAAGGTTGAATCTATTAAATTTTGTGAGACATGCATTTTTGGAAAGAAAACTGCTCACAAATTTAATAAATCAACCTACGTAGCCTCTAAACCTCTTGAGTGTGTCCACTCTGATCTGTGGGGGCCTGCGCAGGTCTCCACAGTTGGAGGAAGGAATTATTTCCTTTCTCTGGTGGACCACTACTCTAGGAAGGTATGGGTATACCTTCTGAAGAGCAAGGATGAAGCGTTTGACCACTTCAAACAGTGGCTAGTCTCTGTTGAAAGTCAAACTGACTTCAAACTTAAGTGTTTAAGAACTCATAATGGTCTAGAATTTTGCAATAACTCTTTTAATCAGTTCTGTAAACACAGAGGTATTAGGAGGCAACTAACGGTACCAAACACCCCTCAGCAAAATGGGATTGCTGAGAGGATGAATAGATCCTTGCTTGAAAAAACAAGATGTATGCTGTTTGGTGCAGGTCTTAAGTCGAGTTTATGGGGAGAAGCTGTGCTCACAGCTTCTTACCTTATAAACAGGACTCCCTCTTCATCTGTTGCCTTTAAAACTCCACAGGAATTGTGGACAGGCAATAAGCCAAATCTCACACACCTAAAAACATTTGGATGTGCCTCCTATGCTCACATTTCCTAGGGAAAACTCCAGCCCAGGGCCATAAAGTGTGTGATGATTGGCTACCCTGAAGGGGTTAAAGGATATAAACTCCTTGTCATGCAGCCTGGTGGTTATAAGGTTATTTCCACCAGGTCTGTTAGTTTTAATGAATATTATTTCCCGTTTAAAGAAAAAATTATACCTTCTGTTGCTTTATCAGGTTTAGAGGAAGCTGAGGATGAAAGCTTCATTCCTGTGGCTCAAAGGACAGTAATACCTCCTAGCATAGCTGATCAACCTGAGGATGAAGGAGATAATATCAATGAAGGAGATACAGCTGAGGAGGGCATTGATGGTATACAAATTGATGAGGTAATAGCTGACCATGGGGAACAAAATTCCCCTCATAACTTTGAGGGGACCCAAGTAAGCGTATCTGACCCTACAACTCATAACTTAGGAGCAGATAACAATGTGATTACTGATAATGATGATGCTGTGATTGCTGATAATGATGTTTCTGCTTCTGTTGTGAATGATATGCATGATGATGATGAATTGCATGAAAACCCTCTGTCTGACTATGTGTTAACTAGGGATAGAACTCCTAGGGTTATTAGACCTAATAGGAGATACATAGGCATTGTTGAAAGTAAATCTAACCTGGTTGAGTATGCCCTTTTAGCCGCTGACGCTATTAAGTATCAGACCCCAGATACTTATGAGCAAGCCATTAGGTCCCCACAGGCTAGTCAGTGGAAATTAGCTATGCAGGAAGAAATGGAATCAATGTTTGCTAATAACACTTGGCGCCTAGTACCCAAACCTGATAAAATTAAAACAGTGGACTGTAAATGGATTTTTAAACTTAAAGAAGGAAATTCAGGGAATGAACCTCCTAGGTTTAAGGCTAGATTGGTTGCAAAAGGTTACACTCAAAAGGAAGGAATAGATTACACTGAAATATTTGCACCAGTAATAAAATATAAAACCTTAAGATTGATGCTTGCTATGAGTGCTGTTTATAATTTTGAAGTTGAACAAATGGATGTAAGAACAGCTTTGTTGCATGGAGATTTAAATGAAACTATTTATATGAACCAACCAAAGGGATTTGTAGATCAAACTAAATCTGATCATGTGTGTTTACTGTTGATCCCTTTATGGTTTGAAACAATCTCCTAGGCAATGGAACAAAAAATTTGACTCATGCATGCACACCTTAGGTTTTAACAGAAGCAAATATGACACATGCCTATACATTAAAAACAAAAGACAACCAGTGATGTATGTTTTACTGTATGTCGATGATTTGTTGTTGATAAGCCCATCCCTGATTCTGATTAATGAAACTAAAACGGAACTAGGCAGATTTTTTGAAATGAAAGATTTAGGAACTGCTAAGAGAATCAGCATTTTCAGGGATAGAAGACAAGGGAATAATTAAACTGTCGCAAACTGAGTACATTGAAAAATTACTCAGAAAGTTTAAAATGGAAAATGCCAAGGCATCTCCAGTTCCCTTAGGAGCTCACTTAGACTTAACCAAAAGGCATTGTCCCACTACTGAAACTGAAATTGAAAATATGAAGTGTGTACCTTTCGATGTTGCAGTTGGTTCTGTCATGTATGCTATGTTATGTACTAGACCAGATCTTGCATTTAGTATAAGTGTTTTGAGCAGATTTATGAGTAACCCAGGCATGAAACACTGGGATGGTATGAAACACTTGTTAAGATATCTGTTTGGTACTAAAATGCTTGGTCTGATGTATGCTAAACATGTTAATGAACCTGGTCTTGCTTGCTTTGTAGATTCAGACTATGCTAGTAATAAAGATAATAGGAAATCAACAACTGCTTTTTTGTTACTTGGTATGGATGTTGTGTTAGTTGGAAGGCTCAGTTGCAAAGCATTGTTGCTCTGTCCTCCACAGAGGCAGAGTACATTGCTGCAACTGAAGCTGCAAAAGAATGTGTCTGGATGCATGGCTTGTTATCTGAGATAGAAAACAAGTCATACATTCCAGTAATTTTCACTGATTCTCAAAGCGCTCTTTGCCTAAGCAAGGACCCTGTGTATCACGAAAGATCAAAACATATTGATGTGCGTTATCATTTCATTAGGGACTTAATAGAGTCTGGGATCATTGTGATTGATAAAATTTTCGGTGTTTTGAATCCTGCTGATTTTGGAACTAAAATTGTCCAAACTAACAAGTTTGTATTCTGCAGGGATCAACTCCGGATCGTCGCTGGTTAGCTGTGAGCTTCTATTCTGGACCGACGACGGTTGAGTCCTCCGGATTAAAGCCTTGCTAGAAGTATCTGAGACATAACAAGTCTTGTTTGGTGTATGGTTCACAGGCATTGTAACATTTGTTTTGAGTCTGTATGAGTTGTGGGGTAATTGCAGCATGTTGCCCCTGGTCTGGATTAGGAGGGCATTTGTTGGTTCTATAATCCAGCCAGGTCCCAAATCTTTGTAAGGGCCAAAGGCTGTGTTTGTATTGATGTAATTCAGGTTATGCAAATAACCTGAAATTAGGGGTAGTCTTTGTAACATTTCAAAGTCAGGGGGCAATCTAGTCAAAGCCCAAAACATGAAATTAGGGCTTCGTTGCTGGAGCGCATGGAACGCAGCGTTCTGGAGCAGCGAACAAAAGGCATCGCATGCTACAGTGGAAGAGTTAGCGAGAACAGAAAACCCTAAAGGCGATTGCGACGAACTCAGACGACTTCAAGCGATCTTCGAATCCGACCGGTGATTCTCTCCAAGCTTCTTCACAGGCTGGACGGCTGCTACGCAAGGAGTGTAGCAGTGCTGAAGAACAACAGCGGAAACCTAAGGGAGTCTCGTTCCTCACTATTTTCTTTTCAGTATAGATTACAGATTAGGGTTTGTTATTGTAGTTGCAATAGCCTGTGTAACCTGTATCGAACCTAAAATCTAGTGAAATTTTAATCCGTACTCTCTATCTTGAGGTCCGGCGAGGTTTTCCTCCGGCAGATTTTGCCGGTTTCCTCGTTAAAAATACTGCTGTCTTTAGATTAGGTTACTGCAAGTTTATTGGTGCTTAAAACTGTTAAAACTTGAACCTGAACCTTGCTTGTTTAATCTGACCTAACTTTGAAACTCGACTAAAATCATTCTAATGGCCTAGATCGAGTTTACACTAATAATCTTTCATATCTATGCAGATAAATCAATAGCTACTCTGCTTTACGATGACACCTCCCTAAAAGTAGTGGTTCACATTGTGTTTTTGGAAGTAGGGATGCAAATGAATCTATAATTTTGATAAATCTGGTGAGTATATTCGGTGAATACTTACTACTCACTACTTGATTAATATTAAACAAGTCTATTTTGAGCCTCAAACATTACAATTTACAAGAGATAAGCTTCGAGTACGTACTTAGAATCTAAATTTTTATGGTACGTTCTTGTATCTTAGAGCATCCGCACCCCATTAATGATATACGCTCTCATGGAACATCCTATGATAGAACTTTCAATTTACTATTCACAGCATTTTCTCACATTTTGCGCAGCCATACATCCTCTGAGAGAACTTCCTATTACTATTCATGATAAAATAAAATTTCATATAAAAAATTGTCACTCTTTTGATTGCATATGCATGAGTTAAGTTTTAGGAGGACATTAAGTATTTGTGAGACGGAAGGACGAAATCTCAACCGTTGATTTGATTAGTATAACGGTTGAGATTAAAGTTAGTTTTTATTAAAGTTGACGGTTGAATTTGCAAAAAACACGGAGCAGTTGGATTTGGAGGTTTTTTTACTTTTAATCTCATCTGTTGGATGATAAGAAATCAACTATTGAGATTATGTCCTACGGTTTCATAAATATTTAGTTGTCCTCCTAGATCTTTACCCGCGTATGCATTATTGATCAATAATTGATCAAGATTTAAAATTTTCAGAACCTTTTAATTTTCCAGCGGAACTTTATATCCATCCGTTGGGTTGAAATATAGTGGCCCATTAAGCAAAAATTAGGGTTTTATTGAGTCACGTGTTAACACGTGATAACAAAAAGAAAAAGAGAGAACGTTCTCTCACTAAGCTGACGTGTGCTGCTCGTTCTCAAAGAGCACGCCGCGCTGCTCGTTCTCTAAGAGCACGCCGCGCTGCTCACTTTCTCTACACATAATGTCTTACAATTAGATCGAAACATTCTATTTCCTATCCCCGGTGCATATGCTCTTAGGAGACGTTACATTATGCAGATGCGAAACCATTAATCTAGCTAACATACACATGTAGAATCCAAACTCATAAGTTTCAGTGTTTGCGTTATAAGAAGACTATATTGATATATGAACTATCGAAATTCGACACTGACATCATACTCAAATTCTGTATCATCAAATTTATAGTGCTCGAGTCCTCAAATCTACTTAACATTTGCTAAAGATTCTTATGTGACCGGATCGGATGGTTGAATCTAGAAACGAACAGTACTAGGACCCCAGCAGTTCAATTCCATTACTTTTCCGACCAACTCATCCGGCCTCTTCGTTCGCTTCAGAGCTGCGGCATCACACACTTCCTTATTGTTCTCATTCAGATCCATCCTTCTAGTCTGACTGAAAGTTCGGACTTTATTTCTAACATGTTGATGGAGTGTACGGAATGTGTAGTTCCACCTGCAGAACCCCATTTGGTCTTTTAAAGCCTCCACTGCCCCAATGCTCGTTGCCACTATCCATGTCTTGTAACTCATTTTTCTCTATACCAAGTGATCGAGTGCTTGGTTGGTTATAGATGTATGAATGGAGTCGGATGCGTTTATATAATATGAGGAAAAGAAACAGACAGGACTGATGTGTTGTTGGTTTAGTACAAAACAAGCGACCGTTGAAGCAATGGTTTTGGTCAGGTGAAGCTGTCCCATTGTTTTTATTAATTATTGAAGCAGCTTGTTTTAGTCTTACCCATGGTATTACAACTTTTTATAGTAGTTGAAAATAGAGACTAACTCCTGAAATATCGCGACAATATATATTTATAGGTTGTATTTTGTGGATCCATCCAATTTGGTGGACTCGTGGATGTACCAAATTTTTTGGATGCACCAAATTGCGCCATGTATGTGCATTTGTCATGTGCACATCACGTGTGCATCACGTGCAAAACACGTGCAAGTCACGTGCTTCATTAATGCGTTCTCACAATATGGTGTGTCCAAAAAATGCAATCAACGGGTGCAAGAGGGGATCTACGAGTCCACCAAATTATTGAGAGGATCCACATGATACATTTCCTATATATTTAAACTTATCGATCCAAAACACTAATTTCATAATTTGTTTTTTTATATTTCTTCATTCAATTACTTGAAAAATGAATTACCAACAATGCCGTGGAAAGTAACTTTAGCCACAAATAATGCCACTTTATTTACTAATTTTATAATATCTATACACGAATCTTTGTGTGGTTGTTTAAAAGGTCATATGTTCATTATTTCTTCTACTAAACAAAAGGATCTCTTAATTACTATTATAACAAATTTTTTATAGAAAGCAAATAGCTGCGAACCATCAAAAATTTCATCTCTGTTAGCCAAATTGCACTTAATTAACATCTTCAAATTTGGCACATAGTGAGGAAGAAAAGCAATGTTGACTTGTACAAGATTTTCTATTTCGGAAATTATATAGTATTCACTTTATTTTTATTAGCAGATTATGGAAATATAACAATTAATTTTTTGCTTCTTTATATCACCACAATGAAAGGTTCTAGAAGGACATGTATCTTTTGGTAAGACAGAATGACATGATCTCAGCCATTGATTTTATCAATCCAGCAGTTGATATTAATAACCATCAATCACCAGTAGTGACAGAGCCAGCAAAATTTTCCAATGGGGTCATTAAATTTAAAAATAATTTTTAAAAAAATTAATTGTAATTAATTTAAACTAACTTGAAAGTGGGAGGGTGAAAACTATCTGCTGCTTAAAATTAAATATTAAGTGGGGTCAAACTTTAAAAATAGAAGAGTTCATTTGTCTTTATCGAATTTTATGGGGTCAAACGGTAAAAACTAATGGGTTCATTAATTCAATTAATATACAATGGTAATGGATCAAATGAAAAGTACTACTTTGGTTATAAAATGCAAACAGATTTAGAACATTCATTTAATTACATCCGACGGTTACAATATAATCTGATTAATTAATTAATATATTAAATCACAAAATGGCAATAATGGAAACATACATTAGAGTATATTTACAAATATATCAATTAAATCCAATCCCTTTTTTTAAGGTAACTGACTTTCAATTCTTTGATTGGGAAACCGACATTCAATTTTTGTTTTTCAATAATTCAAATTTGTTTCATAGGTTCTCCCAAATACGGCTAGGTTGTTTCTTCACCGAATTCCAAAATAATAGTTTCTGAATTCGATAGCAACTCTCGCCTCTTTCAATATTTTGTATTTCATTAGGGTTTGTTTTTGTATTACTAATATATTCGTTCGTATAATCCATACATTGTATACCTTTGATTCATGAATCATAATATAGCAAATCATGAATCATAGATGTTTTTATAACTTGATTAATGCTTAGTTCGTCATCTGATTTTGTTTACATCGATGTTCTGATAAATTTATTTCAGTATTTCGTATTCATTATGCTTTGTTTAGTATTACTAATATATTCATTATGGTTTGTTTTTATAAAAAATTGTCACGCGAGTGTGGTTTTATTTTTTAAACGTAATGTTACATGAAAACATCATTATCAGTTTTTATGATGTGTTATCTATTAATTTCAAGTATTCAATTAGTGATTCAGAATATGTATTAATATAATTCATGAATCATATATACTCTTTTTATGGATCATAATGGATAATAATGTGTCACAAAGTTCTTATAAATGTAATCATATGGACCACTCTGTTTATGGACAATATCCACTATGTTTTATATAACACTCTGTTTGATTATAGTATGGTTCATGATTTAACCGTGTATGATTTAAGAACCATGATAAGTCAAATTATGAATCATGATTTTTGCATAGGTTAAGGTCAAAGTTCATGCAGGTGCGTTATTCAATAATCATATTGTTTTCGTATATAACGAAATAATATAAGATTCACGTTATGGTAGTATATGATTCACGAACCATATGACTCAAATTATTAATCATATGAATGCAAATCGTGGACCAAATGTATGCAAATTGTGAACCAAAATACATGTGTTGAATACCTGCTATTTACATCAGAGCTACCCAGAACATCAGCCTAACATATCTAACCAAAATATCAACCCAAAATACATGTTCACTTCAATTCTCAAATCTTCTGGGCACATTCTCGCGGTGGTATTCTGTTCTGCAAATGTAAATAAACGTGATAAATAGATGCCGCATGAAATAATCATTATATGAATCACCAGCCGCTCGTGTTTTTTGCAAATCCAACCGTCCACTTAATAAAAAACCAACTTTAATCTCAACCGTCGAATTAATCAAATCAACAGTCAAGATTATGTCCTTATGTCTCGCAAAATTTACATGTCTCTCTAGAACCGAACTCTATCACCACATATTCTTTTTGAGATTTTGCGGCTATCAAGTCAACCTTTGGATCCCCTTCATCAAATTGCAACAAATATTGTCACGTCAGGTGTGTAATCACAATTTTTTGTTTGATACAAATGAAATGTTTTATTGATATTTTGAAGTAATTGTATAATCTTTAGGGTTAATTTCAGAAAACCATCCGTATAATAGGCATAATTACAGAAAACCACCCCTATAATACGTATTTACAGAAAACCACCTCTAAAAAGTGTGCCCGTTAGCAATTCACCACCTCGTTACTGTTCCGTTACAAGAACCGTCAAATGTTGGTGTACACGTGTCAAAAAAGCGCATTAGTTATGATATTTTACAGAAAACCACTTATATAACGCTCAAAATTACAAAAACTCAAAATTTATTAATTATTTACATAGAAATTATGTTTTATTAAATAAAAATACATCACATGTTTTAGTTGCAATGTTTTTAATGCTAATTATAAAATAATAAAACATTTACATTTTTTTATTCCTTAATTTTTAAAAAATACTAGTACTCACCACACATCATAATATGTGCATTTTAATGTGGTATGTTATATAATATTATTATTTGAAGAACTTTTTAATAATATAGTTATGAAATCTAAAAAATTGCTTAATCTAAAAAAGTTGCGATCGAAAAAGAATAATGCTTGAATACTGGAAACACTCAATTAATGGATGGACTCTGCCCAAGCTTGAATGTCAATGTTGATTTTTTAAACCCATCCTTTGGAGTTTGGATTGTTGGATAAAGAGTTCAAACCATCCATAACTGCAAGAGCTTGACCCGGCATGATTCATTAATGACATGACATGGCATGATTCATTAGTAACACAAAACAAGTTCTACTGTTCAAAAATTAAAAATCAGTAAAAAGATTTAAAAGGAGCATTGCATTGAGACACCCAAAAATAGACCTCCTTTACAATGTATAATCTAAAACTTCATTTGAATTAAACCTTGACACAAATCAGTTCACAAAACAACTATTTTGACCATTAAGAACTCTAACACTGTGACATATAACACCAAATTAGTGTTCATAAAAGGATCAGCAACCTATAAAAAAGAAAGATAGTAAGATCCGAAAAATCCTTAATATTTACAAAGTATATTAGCTAGAAAATAGACATATTGATTACAACACTTACTTGTGACCAATCCGATTTTATGATGAGATGACAGCATGACTTCTATTGTAATTAAAGAAAGTTCTATTTGATCGACTTGGCTGCATCAAATACAATCAAATCAAAATCGATTAATAAAAAACAATTTCAAAACTTAAACTTGCATAATTTGTACACATATTAAGGGTGTTTTCCCAGTAACACCCATATAAATTTTTTTCAACAAAACACTCATATGTTTTCAATTTTTTTAATGTCACATCCATTGTACTATTTCGGTACTATTCCATTAAATATATTAATAAAATATTATATAATAATTATAAAATTCAGAAAAATAAAAAAAACATAAAAAATCATAAAATATTATATAATAATTATAAAATTCAGAAAAATAAGAAAAACATAAAAAAAATCAGAAAATATTATAGAAAATATTAAAATCAGAAAAAATTATATTTTTTAAAAATCATATAAGTTGAAATTTTATTTTTTAAAAAATTCAGAAAATTAATCAAGATTTTGTAAAAACTAAAAAATCAAGATCTTTTATTTAAAAAAATTAAGAAATTTGAAGTTTTGAAAAAGAAAACCATTTAAAAAAATAGTACTTTTCATGAGTTAATTGTACATAACGAACTATCAACATATATATATAGGTGAAAATATAAACTGAATGTGAAGAAATTTTCTGATGAGTAGGATTTTAGCATAAGTTTGTTATTTTTTTTAGCTAATATAAGGGTGTTTTCCCGTAATTAACCCTATCCAAAACTTCATTTTGAGAATAGATGTCTTCCATCTTTCTCGCAACAAATCATTCTCACCTCTTCTGATACTGGGATATGAGATTTTCAAAGAAAGACGTTTTCATTTTTTAGATCTAAATTTTAGGGCATTTTCCGATTTGGAGTTTGATTGACTTACCCAGTACAATTTATTGAATTTGGGATCGCTATCAGAAGTCTCACTATACGGAGCGGTTGTCAAGATTTGGTTGGCGGTTTTCCTATGAATCCTTTTCTTCAAGTCGGCTATTACGAATGAATTTGCTTCTTTTCGGTTAAATTACGAATTGTAACAAAGGGTATTTTAGGAAAGAATTGTGGCTTCAAATATGATAACCATCAATAGATGTTCTTCCGTTTTACATATAGAAGAGATACATAAATTTTTGATAATGATTAATATTTTTAGATTAAATGATGAAAACATATTCATATCTTATTATTGCATAAAATGGTACAACATTTTTTGATATGAATATTTTTAATCTTAAATAGTACACCATTTTATGAACTAACAAATAATGAAACAATATGATATGAATATTTTTCATCATTTAATCTTAAATTTATAAATCATTATTTCAAAAATTAATTATATTTATAAAAAATTAAGGGACGATTAAAAATTATAGTCAAATTAATATTTATGTTGATTTAAATATTTTATTTAATAATCTAATTTTGTTTTAATGAACCAAAATATATTATTACTTTGAAACATATAATGTGAATATTTTTTCATGAAATAATACATCATGTTTCATGAAACATACCATTTATTGAATAGAAATAAGGTTTATGAAACATACCATTTATTAAATAGAAATAAGGTTCATGAAACATAGTGCACCATTTTATACAATAATATGATAAGAATATGTTTTCATCATTTATCTAAAAATATTAATCATTATTCAAAAATTATGTATATTTTTTAAAAATTAAGGAATAAATAAATATATATTAAATGTTTTTTTATTTTATAATTAGCATTAAAAACATTTCAACTAAAACATGTGATGTATTTTTATTTAATAAAACATGATTTCTATGTAAATAATTAATAGATATGTGGTTTTTGTAATTTTGAGCGTTATATTGGTGGTTTTCTGTAAAATATCATAACTAATGCGCTTTTTTGACACGTGTACACCGACATTTGACGGAACTTGTAACGGAGGTGGTGAATTGCTAACGGCGCACTTTATAGAGGTGGTTTTCTGTAAATACGTATTATAGGGGTGGTTTTCTGTAATTATGCCTATTATACGGGTGATTTTCTGAATTAACCCTAATCTTTATTGTTCCTACGATCCAATGCGTATTAGTTTGCAATACGTAAATTTTGTGAACTGTGCGAGTGAAGGTCGTCATGAGGTGGTTTCATTCGTGTGTTGAGAAAACTTTGTTTTGATAGGTAGTGCGTTAAATGTATTTGTTTACCGCGTAGCTAAAGTTCCTCATCGAGAGTGTTGTCTTCTCTCTTTCTAGAGTTTATGTTCTCTTCTCCTTATTTCTTCTTCTCTCCTCTCCTTAATTTTGCCCATGTTACAAATGAGGAGAGACGGTCTATTTACAGAATGAAAATCAAAATTGTGCATATCAATCACTTAACACAAGCTCTAAGAATTATTCAATTCATTGCGATAACTAACACTCACTGAATCAAAGACGAGACTAGCATTCATCAAACTAAAATCTTAGATCAATTAAAGACAAGTTAATAATGAACATTTATCATTTTCACGGTTTTCATCTAATTTCTATATTTCAAGGGTTGAATTAGAATCAGTAAATTAATTAAAAAAATCATCCAAGTACGTGCCAAGAAAGTTCCCAAAATCCTGCTCCCTAATCCTATATGCTTCTCTAACCCCAATCACCATTTTCCTCGAAAACAACCACCCCATCACCTTTCCCGTCTTCAAATTTAAACTTCTTGATCATTTCTCCAGCTTCTCTTGGCTGTTCCAGCCCAAACTCAATCAATGGAATTTTGTAATCCAGCGTCCTTTAATACGTCGAGTTGTCAAGGTTCCCTTGGCTCTCGCGGTGCCGGACTTACAATCAATACAACTCTATAGCCTCTCATGAGTTGATTGCAATTGAATGCTTTACATTTAATCATTAGAAACCCAAGCGTCTGCTGGAAACTATTGAAGAAAATGAGTTTTGTCTCGTTTTCAAGAGTCGATTTCGGTGACTTGCGTACATCGAATTGAATAGTTCAAGTCTTGATAAAATTCCTTTCAAGTTGTACTATAAGATTGAATGTTGAAATGCCAAAATTGATAGAGTATCGAGTGTACTCGATGTTGATTGCTTGTGATTCGGCTCGTTGATAATTTGTGTCACGAAGTCTGGACACAAGTAATTTGTCACAGCAAACAGTAAAATATTGAAAAGTAATGAGACACAATATTCTTAACCTGCTCACCTTCCAAATGCTTAGCCAGGGAGATTCTCCAATTTCGTGGAAACAAGGCACTAGTAAGGTTTGAATATTCAAGAAATGTTACTACACCCCCTTTGATACAGAATCTACCAGCACCTGACTAATGTCCAAGCTCCCCTCAGATCCATATTTAGACTTTTCGTTTGAGTCTCAACCGTGCAAACCTTCGATATGTCTAGTTGGTAAGTGTATGACCTCCCGTCGCATTTCAGATCAACCCGTCTGCGTGTGCTTTTGACCTCTAATCTATGTCCGTATGACCTCCCGTCTGTATCTGAACAACCTCCGTCGTAATTATCATCGATCACACTTGCAGATGAGCTCTCTGATATATGAATATGATTTTTAATTGCTCAGTGGGGGTGACATGTGTAATATAGTGGAGATTTTATGTCCTAACACGGCAAACAAAATCTGTAAATCTAGGAAACCTAGAGTCGAATCCCTAGAGATGAGTTAGAATTGATCAACTAGTTTTAACTACTTAATGATTTGCCTAACATAAAAGTTTGGGGGGAATTGGTAAGAGATTGTGATATTTTTGAAAGATTACTATGCAAACTAAAAGGATTAAGGATCTATGGTCCCTAGGCTTTAGCATAGAAGGAGATGACAATCAATCATGCAACATTTAATGAATAGAACTTGGTTAGACTAGTTTATTTATGAACATTAATCCTAAGTTCAGCTTTTATTCCATCCTTAGGACTAAGAGGTTCGTCTATATGGAGGCCTCAATCTTTCAATCTATTGGCTCTCCCTTAGGTAATGGACTCTTCCTCAATCTTTCAATCTATTGGAAGAGTTAACATCACTTAGGTCAAGTAAACTAGTCATCTAACTCAATCCTACACTTTCATGTCAAGATCAAGGTAGATTATTCATGCAAGGCTATCTAATCAACTTTATATCAACTTTCATTGCATATATCATTGATTAGGTTCAATTAATTACACTTAAGCATTCTAACAAACACTTAATGTGCAACATATTATAGATGTAGCCAATGCGCAAAATTCACATCAAAATTCATTGCATAAAAAATTAATCATCATCCAAATACATGCATCCAACCTATATATGGATCCCTAACCAATCACTACTCACTACTCATACTAACTATGAAGGAAACAACAATTGAAATATATGAAAACATGAAATTAATTGCAAACTAGAGTAGTATGGGAGATGTTGATGCTTGAACTTCACTCCAAAGTCTTCAATTCCACAAAATAGCTCTTGATCTGCAAAAAAATCAAAATTCTAGGGTTTGGAGTCGAGTTCCGAAGTCAAGGCCCCGAGTTTGAAATGATCAAAAAGTTTATACACTCGGTAGTCCTCTCCCCAGCAAAACTTTCCTCGACCGAGCAAGATAACTGGGGGAAAATCTGCTCGACCGAGGTAAATCTCCTCTGCCCCAGCCGCTTTGAATGTAGCGTGGTGAAGTTCCTCGACAGGGCAACTTGTGCTCGGCAGGGTTGATTTTTGTCAGCCCGAGCAGAATTCTGCATGGCCTGAGGAAAACTATCTGAGTAATCCTTGTATCAATCTTTGTATACTCCTGGGCCGAGCAGAATTATCCTCGGCCGAGTAGAATTCCTTTTAGTCTCCTCAAGTGTAGTCCCCTGTTCAGCTCGGCCGAGCACATTCTTCATGGGCATTTCTGCTCGGCTGAGGTGATCTCTGATCATTTTGGCTCAGGTTCCTTGGCAGGCTTGCACCTTCTAGAACTTGCTCGGTTAGGCTTGAGGTTTGCTCGGGAGAGTAGACTCTCCTCTTGGGTACTTGACTTGAATTTTCATCCATTTTGCTCCATCTTGTGCTTTATACTCTCTTTAATAAAATTTGAATGCAATCTACATAAAACACAAAAGAGTATCAAATTCTTCACAAAATAATCGAAAACTAGCAAGAATCAAGCATAAGAAGTGTACAAATACTTATTGCACACTTATCAGGGGGTCACAGATCTTATGCATACACCTATGTTTAAGTATCAACTCCCGCTCTAAAATATTCTCGAATATCCAAATATCCAAATTCAAATATAATCATTTATGAATCATTAAATATTTCGATCTCGTATCAATTACTCCCTCCGTTTCAATTTAATTGTCCACCTTTCCTTTTTTAGATGTTTCAAAATAATTGTCCACTTACTATATTAAGGAAGTATTTTGTAACATAATTCCTACTTTACCCATATACCTTATTAGGGTTTGGTTCCGGTACAAACCACATTTAAAATAAAAACTTAGAACCAATATAAATCACATGATCAAACAATTCAATGGATGTGATTAATAACATTATTAATATGGTAATTACTATCATCAATCAATATGAGGGGCACACTTGTCAATTCAATTTTTATAATTGATAATTAATGATTTTTTGAAAGTGTATTAATATATTTTTATAAAAAAGTGCATTACAATATTTTTGTAAAAGTGCATTAAAATATTTTTTAAAAGTGCATTACAATATTTAAAAAAGTGCATTACAATATTTTAAAAAATTGCATTAAAATATTTTTAAAAAAGTGCATTACAATGTCTGCATATTAAAAAAATTATTACAATTTTTTAAATTTTGATGCATTTTTGAAATTTCTAGTAGTGCACTTTTTATTAAAAAATTGATGCACTTTTAAAGTATTTAGTGATGCACTTTTTATATCCACTAATTTAAAATTTTAAAATAAAATATATAAACTAAAAAATTTATGCAATTTAAAATAATCCATTTAGTAACTATATTGATCTGAAATGACAAGTGTGCCCTTTCATCACTAAAAATAATTAATATTTGATTACCGGGTCATCAATCCAAACCATTTAATTCCTACATCTTAAGACTCACATTAGTTCTAAGTTTTCATTTTAAAATAGGTTCTCATTTGAACCTTTCCCTACCTTATTAATAACGTAGTCTCTTTCATGTATCTTCTCAAAACATTTAATACCCATTTATTTAAATTCTCATCTAATTAGCCAATAAGAGCAAAGTTGATTCAATTCTCAACTTATTTCAAGTAAAAAATTGTGTTACCAATGAAAAAATTTGAGTTGATAAGTAATTTAATGATGCGGTGAATAAGGGTATATATGGATTAACATAAATTTTCTTAATATATTTGAATTATGAAATGGGACAATTATTTTGAAACGGAGGGAGTAATAAATATTGATATACTTGTTATTCGCTCAATGGTTGACCAATCCAGGATTTTCAGCTAGCTTTTAATGAATCTCGTAATTTTTAATGGTTCAGATGTTCTAATGATAAACTCCGTCAAATTGTAATGCCGTCTCCTGACGCACTCAGCTGAGTTTAGTTTTTCTATAAATTCCTCATTGCCGATCACACGTCTCCCATAGTGCGCACAGTCACAATTAGAATCATGACTTCTTTTTCACTCTCAATTGAAGATTAATTCTCTCTCATCAAGCGGAGGAAGTAGTGAACCTCTCTTGAACTAGTTTACGCAAAAATTAAGACTATGAGTTTCTTTCCAAACGATTCCGAAGAACAAAACACACACTTCCAAACTGCAACGACTTCATTCCACTTACAAACAAAAGTTACTTAATCTCGAGTCCATTTCCAACCTTTTGTAACGTAACTTACCAATTTGGTAATTCGCAGCGTGTCTTAAATTCAATGTTTTCATCTATTGGCGATCTGCTCAGATTTCCATATTTGAAATCTCTTTCGCAACATTGAAATATTTTATAAACTCCAATCCAAATCTATAGATACAAACACACTCATCTTCTTGTCCTGCTTTGCTCTGCATTTCCTTCATTTCTCCATCATCTTGGTTTTTCGACATTCTCTGCTCCCCGGCCAGCAAAGTTAACTAACGTGTGTAATATAGTGGAGATTTTATGTCTTAACACGGCAAACAAAATTTGTAAATCTAGAAAACCTAGAGTCGAATCCCTAGAGATGAGTTAGAATTGATCAACTAGTTTTAACTACTTAATGATTTGGCTAACATAAAAGTTTGGGGGAATTGGTAAGAGATTGTGATATTTTTGAAAGATTACTATGCAAACTAAAAGGATTAAGGTTCTATGGTCCCTAGGCTTTAGCATATAAGGAGATGACAATCAATCATGCAACATTTAATGAATAGAACTTGATTAGACTAGTTTATTTATGAACATTAATCATAAGTTCAACTTTCATTCCATCCTTAGGACTAAGAGGTTCATCTATATGGAGGCCTCAATCTTTCAATCTATTGGCACTCCCTTAGGTAATGGACTCTTCCTCAATCTTTCAATCTATTGGAAGAGTTAACATCACCTAGGTCAAGTAAACTAGTCATCTAACTCAATCCTACACTTTCATGTCAAGATCAAGGTAGATTATTCATGCAAGGCTATCTAATCAACTTAATATCAACTTTCATTGCACATATCATTGATTAGGTTCAATTAATTACACTTAAGCATTTTAACAAACACTTAATGTGCAACATTTAATAGATGTAGCCAATGCACAAAATTCAAATCAAAATTCATTGCATAACAAATTAATCATCATCCAAATACATGCATTCAACCTAGGGACCCTAACCAATCACTACTCATACTAATTAAGAAGGAAACAACAATTGAAATGTATGAAAACATGAAATTAATTGCAAACTAGAGTAGTATGGAGATGTTGATGCTTGATCTTCACTCCAAAGTCTTCAATTCCACAAAGTAGCACTTGATCTTCAAAAATCGAATTTCTAGGGTTTGGAGTCGAGTTCCGAAGTCAAGGCCCCGAGTTTGAAATGATCAAAAAGTTTATATAGTCGGAGGTCCTCTCCCTAGCAAAACTTTCCTCGGCCGAGCAAGATAATTGGGGAAAATCTGCTCGGCCGAGGTAAATCTCCTCTGCCCGAGCAGCTTTGAATGTGGCGTGGTGAAGTTCCTCGGCAGGGCAACTTGTGCTCGACAAGATTGATTTTGGTCCGCCCGAGCAGAATTCTGCTCCGCCCGAGGAAAACTATCTGAGCAATCCTTGTATCAATCCTTATTGACTCCTGGGCCGAGCAGAATTATACTCGACCGAGTAGAATTCCTTTTGGTCTCCTCAAGTGTAGTACCCTGTTCTGCTCGGCCGAGCACATTCTTCATGGGCGTTTCTGCTCAGCCGAGGTGATCTCTGATCATTTTGGCTCAGGTTCCTCGGCTGACTTGCACCTTCTAGAATTTGCTCGGTTAGGCTTGAGGTTTGCTCGGGAGAGTATAATCTCCTCTTGGGTACTTGACTTGAATTTTCATCCATTTTTCTCCATCTTGTGCTTTGTACTCTCTTTACTAAAGTTTGAATGAAATCTACATAAAACACAAAAGAGTATCAAATTCTTCACAAAATAATCGAAAACTAGCAAGAATCAAGCATAAAAAGTGTACAAATACTTGCGAATTCGCACACTTATCAATAACCCTCCAAAAGATGCAAGAATTTTGTTCCCAATCATGCTATTCAGCGGCAAGCAACTCTTTAACGTGGGGTACGTTTGTCGTTAATTACAGATGATCACTTGTATAATAGGTCATATTTCACTCCACCACCCTTATATTGTAATATTGCATTCAACCACATGTATAACGTTTGTTGTTACCAAATAACCACATGTCACTGTTCCGTCAAAGATTCCGTTAAATATATTAATTTTTCTAATATATAATAATAATATTTTCATCACAATACACCACCTATATAATAAATGAATTTTCACTTCACCACCTCTATAATTGCTTCCGTTACCATTTAATCACCTCTCCGTTAGCATAGGTGATTATTTGATAACGGCGATGATTATAAGGTGGTTGAATGCAAATTTAATTAATAAAGGTGGTGGGGTGAAATATGACATATTATACAAGTGATCATCTGTAATTAACCTATATATATATATATATATATAAATTTCAAGTCATGGTTGTTATAAAGTCACTAAATTCCTAAGTGCTAAGTCATATTATTGACTTCACAATTTCATTCTCGGCTATATACTTAATAAAGGTGGTGGGGTGAAATATGACATATTATACAAGTGATCATCTGTAATTAACCTACATATATATATATGAATAGGTTGACAACTTGAAAGGGGTGAGTTAATATTTTTTCCTCATACAAAACACGTGCAAACTGATGCGTTAGCACAATCCTATTGTGCATCAGGTGCAAAACACGTGCAAGTCACGTGCTTCATTATTGCGTTAGCACAATCTGGTGCATCCAAAAAATGTAATCAACGGATGCAAAAGGGGATCCACGAGTCCACCAAATTGAAAGGATCCACATGATACATTTCCTACATATATATATATGTAGGAAGTTTTACAACTTAATTCTCTAATATATTAATGTTGTCAAAACTGTAAAATCTCAAGACTCTTATCTCCAACATTTTTAAAGTAACTATATTACTATTATTTTATAAAGTTTGAAGAATAAAATACAGCTACATGTAAGGGTTACCACCAATTGTCTCAACAATCCTCAATAACAATTTCAAGTACAAGACTTTTCCATCCAAAGGATAGTCTCCCCTAGGAGTTTGATAATTGCATTCTTGTATTTCAGTAATGCTTTCTTTTGCAACATTCATCATGCCAACATAGTTTCCCACACGCCATTGAAGCCAGGCTTTAGTTGTATCATCAACCACTTTTTTAAATTTAGTCTTGCATAAATCGAGACTTTGTATTTGATGTTGATGATTGATATTTATTCTCATTCGATTTATTCTATTCAGTGTTGCGGTAGCGTTTTTATATACCAAATGTATAGATATTCCAGCAAGGATGTGAATATTTGCGTCGCTACTTTGATGATGGGAATTTAGAGCTCTTTTACAAAACTCAGGAAAATCAGTTCGACCACAAATTGTGTTGATTAGATTGTTCTCTGATGTGATGAATTTAGAAGTAGATAGAATAAATGCTACAATAATAAAGGATCTCATTCTGAACATTGATAAAACCGAAGATACATAATTCATAGTATTACATGTCATGTTTTTGGCTTACGTTTCTATTGCAAACAGTGATGTAGTAAATTATAATATACTTTGCCCAAAAGTGTAACTATCAATTTTTAGATATGTATTCGTAGAAGTTTGTAAGATTCAGTGTCTGCATTAATCATGCATAAATATCATATAATTAGTTAAGATATAAATTGTGAATATTGTCTTATGTAACATGTTTAAAACATTTAGTTGTACCATTAAAACACTGATAAAAGGACCAAAATTACGAGATATTCCTGACCATAGCGAATTAAAGTTTTTTATGATAACAAAAAATAAAGTGAAAAGAAAGTGTTCATAGGAAAATATTAACCCTATTTTATGAGGGACTTCTTTGAATCTACTAAATAAATTTGTTCAAAAATACATTAATCATTTTCATGATTAAATAAATTGATTTAATATTTAAGTTTTATAATGCACAACTTTTTTTACTTCATCAGCTCTATATTCACTCTTTTTAGCAATTCATTCACTTTTGGTAAAGGATGCAATTTAGCCATTACATATGTAATGACGCGAAATGAACGTGATTGTCGAAGAGACGGAATATAAGGAAAGTATGAGTAAGTCTCTATTAAATACTACATAAATACCGGATTAGGGATGGTTACTAAGTGTAGCTGGTCTAAATGGAGATTTACTCATGTGGATACATCTATTTTGGTGAGTTGTATATGTTTTGTACGTGACATGCACATGACAAATGCAATGATGTGGTGCAATCTCAGTCATTGATGAAATTCAATCAACCGATACAAAGTGAGTTCCAAGGATCTACCAAAATAGATTGATCCTCATGAGATTTCCCTGCCACAAATGAGTCCAAACCTTCTAGTTTTAGGAATAAAGCTTCATCGATTAATAAAATTTCAAAACCAACATAGCAGTGCTTTAATATATTCACATAACATAAATTGTATAAAATGCATAATGATAGTATATGATTTTCACCATATGAAGTATTCAAGAAAGCATAGAAGATAGTTAGTCTAAATCTTCTTATATTATGTAAGTTGAAAATATTTCAATAGAGACTTTGGCCTTGCCCTCGTTCAAGTATACCCGTAAATGATCACTTTGAAGTTTATGTAGCTAGTTTTAAAGCACGCAAAGGATATTCTCATGTTAAGATGGTAGATATTAGTTATGATGATTTTAAATTTGTCATAGATGCAATATTACTCAAGATAGTGGTGACATATTTTCTGAGCAAAATGAGTATATTTTAAAGTCCAAGAACGTGTTTGTCAATGTAATGTCTACATTTGATTATATCACTTTAAATGGTAGTGAATTTCGTTCTGATAAGCATTATGTTCCACCAAATATCTGTAGACAATGATCAAGGTCAGGAGGCAAACATTGAAGGGATCTTGTCGAAAACTAAAAATTCAAAGCAATTATAATGAGACCCCTTCATTAAAGTTGAAATCAACATTTCGTTAGTCAATTCCATTAAGCAGATCCCCTGATATGCAAATTTTTTGAAAAAATTATGCACAATTCACCGGTGCCCACCACTCAACGAACAGATTTTCTTTCGAGAAACAGTGTCAGTTGTAATTCAACATAAGGCACCACCCAAATACAAGGATCCCGGTTTGTGTACAATTGGTAAGTTCGTATTGATACTTGTATGCTTGATTTGGTTGCTTCAATAAATGTACACTTCCGTATTCTTTGTACTATACCTTGCAAATGGGTCCACTTAAGCCTGCATATCTCACGATTCAATTAGCTGACTGGTTGTACACAGCCAGAGGGTGCCAGAGAGGATGTGTTAGTACTTGTTGGAAATTTCATATTTCCTGCTGATTTCTATATCCTTACAATGGAGAACAGAGGAGCCAATGACTCTCCAGCAATATATCTTGGATGCTCGTTCATGATGACTGCTAGTGCAAAGATAGAAGGTATAGTAATGGAGGTTAAAGATGAAATTGATAAGGTTTGGCTCAATGCCTTTGGCTTTCCATTTATTGATATATATAGGAAAAATATACAGAAATATAATTACAGAATTAATCCCTATACTAAATATTATTTACACTCTAACACCCCCCCCTCAAGCAAGCGTTGGGTTGCTAATGACGCGAAGCTTGGATCGAAAAAATTCAAACGGTGACCTTGCCAAGCCTTTGGTGAAAATATCCGCAAGTTGAAGATGCGAGGGCACATGTCGGATTTTGATTTTAGAAGAGGAGATCAATTCACGAACAAAATGATAGTCGATGTCGATGTGCTTTGCACGTTTATGAGCTATAGGATTCTGAGCAAGGAATATTGCGCTGTTATTATCACACAATAATAGAGGAGTATTAGGCGGTGAAGAATGCAGGTCATGTAACAAGTTTGATAGCCAAATCATCTCTGCGGAAGTATTAGCCAAAGCTCGATATTCGGACTCACAACTAGAACGAGACACTGTAGGTTGCTTTTTTGCACTCCAAGAAACAAGATTACCGCCAAGAAAAATTGCGTAACCATAAGTTGATCGTCGAGTGTCGAGGCAACTTGCCCAATCCGCATCAGAGTAACCGAGAACATCAACGGAAGGAAATGATGGAGCAATTGACAGGCCATAGTGGATCGTTCCCTTTATATAGCGCAAAATACGCTTGACAACCTTAAAATGATCATCACGAGGATCTTGTAAGAACTGACTAATTGAATTAACAGCAAATGCAATGTCCGGGCGAGTAATCGTCAAATATTGTAAAGCACCAACGAAGAACGAAATAAAGTAGGATCAGAAAAGGGAGCACCACCAAACTAACAAGTTGAGTCGAAGCAGCAAGCGGAGTGCCGACCGGTGTAGCATCACTGAGACCGGCACGAGATAGAATATCTTGAGCATATTTTGCTTGTCCCAAAAATAATCCAGATGGGGTATATGAAACTTCAAGGCCTAGAAAAAATCCTAGACGACCAAGGTCTTTAATGCCAAATTCATGATCAATACGATGTATAAAGCGTTGGATAAGTTCGTGATTATTGCCAATGAGAATAATATCGTCGACATACACCAAAAGGTACAACAGAGTAGTCCCATTTGTGAATACAAATAGGGAAGGATCAACAGAACTACCTTTGAATCCAAGTCTTAATAAGAAGGTACTGAATCGAAGAAACCAAGCTCGTGGAGCTTGTTTCAAACCATATATTGCCTTTTGAAGTCGACATACATGATGAGGAAAAACTGGATCAACATAACCCGGTGGTTGCTCCATGTATACTGGTGTGTCAAGATGTCCATTTAAAAATGCATTTTTAACATCAAGTTGATGAAGAGGCCATTTCCGTAGGGTAGCCAAGGTAAGAACAACTCGAACTGTGGTAGCTTTAACCACCGGGCTAAAAGTAAATTTATAATCAAATCCAGGAATTTGTGTATAGCCCTGAGCTACCAAACGAGCTTTAAACCGATCAATAGTGCCATCCGAATGGAATTTAGTACGAAAAATCCATTTCGAACCAACTACGTTAGCTTTAGTAGGTCGGGGAACTAAAATCCATGTGGACTGTTGACGAAGCGCTTGAATTTCTTCATCCATAGCAGCTACCCACTTAGGATCTTTTACTGCAGATTTGAATCCTCTGGGTTCAGAATGAGAAGAAATGGAAGCAGCAAGCCCATTCACAACATAATAATCTGGAAAGTTCTTTTTACTAATATTACCTGTTCGACTACGAGTTCTCATGGGATGACGAGAAACAACATCACTTGGAGCAGATGGCTCTACTGATGGAACTTGGGAAGCAGGTGGATCACTTGTTGAATCATGTGGGGCACAGGGCATTGTTTGTGAAGAGTCGGGTGACTCATTTGAGAATCAATTTGATGCACATGTGATGAGCTTGTTATCAAAGGTGGATCTGGATCACACATATACATGGCGAAGAATGCAACTTGGTGGAGGGAAGTTTGTGAACATTCCATCGGGTCAATAAAGGAAGATAGCTCTAGTGGAGTACTAGACACATTTGACTTTGATCCAAGTGTAGGAAAGTGAGTTTCATCAAACTGGGCATGCCGGGTAATGTAGATACGATGAGTGACTGGATCAAGGCAACGAAAGCCTTTATGATGACAACTATACCCAATGAAAATGCATGGTGCACTTCTGGGAGCAAGCTTGTTAGATGTGAAGGGACGTAAATAGGGAAAAACCCTACAACCAAATGGGCGAAAATTAGAGTACGTGGGCGGCCGTTTGTAAAGAAGTTCAAAAGGAGATTTATTTTGCAACACAGTTGTTGGAAGTCTATTAATGATATAAACTGCAGTTGCAAATGCATCAACCCAGTATGAGGAGGGAAGTCGTGAATGAAATAGCAATGCTAGACCCGTTTCTGTAATGTGTCGATGTTTGCGCTCAGCTCTACCATTTTGCTCAGGAGTACTCGGACATGAAATTTGATGATGAATTCCATGAGTAGAAAAATATGCGCGTATCCGATTATTAACAAATTCTGTGCCACCATCACTCTGAAAAATTTTAATACGGCTCGAAAAAAGATTTTCAACCAGTGCCCGAAATTGTAGAAACACTTCATAGAAATCAGATTTTCGACGGAGCGGATAAAACCATGTAAACCTGGAAAAGTCATCAACAAATATGGCATAATAAAGGTAGCCGGATACAGAATTAATAGGCGCAGGACCCCAAAGATCGCAATGAATAATATCCAAAACACCAAGTGCACGTTTATCATTTTCAACAAAGGCAAGTCTTTTTCCCTTGGCCAGTTGGCATGACACACAAGAGACTGGAGCAGGTAAAATAGATGTAAGGGATAAATATCCTTGTTTATTTAATAAAGAGATTGTTTTATGACAAGTATGCCCCAAACGACTATGCCAAAGTTCAAAAGATGCTTTATTAGAGGTTCTTCTTACTGAAGCCATAAAAGCTGAATCTCCATGCTCCAAAATATATAGGCCGTTTTCACATCTACCGCGACCCACAATTTCCTTTGTGCGAGCTCTCTGAATAGTAAAACCATTAGTGTCAAAATATATAATCACATCGCATTCTCGAGTTAATTTGCTAATAGATAGCAAATTTTTGGTGAGAGAAGGCACAACCAATACGTCACTCAAATATAAATCACCAGAGAAGTGTTTAGTGCCAATATGTGATATATCAAGAGAAGCACCATTACCAACAAAAACGGATTTATTACCATTATATGGTGCCGAGGATTCAAGTGATGAATTTGAAGGTGTCATGTGGTTTGAAGCGCCTGAATCCATATACCAATCACACTGAGAAGCATCGGTTAAAGAAGTTGCAGCATGAAATGACTGAGCAAGATGTGCAGCTTCTTGTTCCTGTCGGCTGTTTCCTGGAATCTTGTAACAAAAAGGAGCAGTATGCCCATTAGCTCCACAATACTGACAACACAAATGTGAACGTTGTCCACCACTTCGTCCACGACTGTACGTTGGCCAGCATCTCGTTGTCCAGTGGCACGCTGTCCAGCACCATAACGTCTCGTCCTCGCCGTCCTGAACCTCCTCGGCCACGCGACCCTCCGACATCAGCCGAAAAAGCTACGGAGGAGACGTCACCACTATTTCCAGTCCCGGTTGAAAGAGATTTATGATAAATCTCGTGACTAATAGCACGAGCAACAACATCATTATAAGACGGAATTGGATCTTGGGCCATGATGACACTGGAGAAATCAGTAAAGCTGGTGCCCAAGGCACGGAGAAACCAGTGAACTCGATCTATATTGGAAATAACACAACCCATTGCAGCAAGCTCATCACAAATAGTTTTGAATTGACGATGAAGATCATTAACAGAACCTGTGTCACGTCTAAGATTGAGAAGTTCCTCCTTTAGTTGCAATTCCCGAGACTTAGAGTGGCTTTGATATGCAGCAGCTAGGGCATCCCAAATTTCTTTTGAGGATGAGCAGCCAATGGTTTCCATCAAACATTCTTCAGAAATAGTAGCCATAAGGAGGCTACATAAGCGACGGTCGAGGGCCTTCCAAGCTTCAATCGAGAGGTCAGAATTGGGAGTAGAAGATGCGTCGCTCAAAGTTGACGACGAAGGAGAAGGAACGATTGAGCCATCAATGTATCCAAAAAGCTTCTCTGAGGTAAGAAGGGTTTCAACTTGAGTTTTCCAAATCATATAGTTTTTGGGATTGAGTTTGATTGTGAGCATATGGATGAGGGTAGAGAAGGAGAGGGATGATTGTGCGTCGGCCATTTCACCGGCTGGAAGATGAAGACGATGTATTTCTAGGAAAGAAAAAGGTTAAAGAAAGGGAAACGACAAATCTGATACCATGATAAGGTTTGGCTCAATGCCTTTGGCTTTCCATTTATTGATATATATAGGAAAATATACAGAAATATAATTACAGAATTAATCCCTATACTAAATATTATTTACACTCTAACAGAAATAATTCATTTCACACTCTATAAAGCGATGCAATATCCATCAGAGAACACAATATTACACACATTTGATGGTTTGGATGATCTAGTGGCCAGTTTTGACGTTTATGACAAGAAGGACTCACTGGAAAAGGTAAAACAAAAAGCAATCAATTCAATACGAGATGGTGTAGGATCTCTTCATAGTGTTAAGTGGTGAGGTTACGAAGATGCGTGTCTCACCAGCATTAACCTCGAGTTATGAAGCTAATCATGTTACACTATCTAGCACTACTAAGTTGGCTCCATCTATTGTGCATGCACCTATCATTGAGTTAAAGCTGTTACGAGACTACCTCTGCCTAGGAGATGCATATAAACACTTTAAATATTGTGATAAATGTCAACAAGTAGGATATATTTCTATTAGGAACGAAATGCATCAAAATCCTATTTTGGTACATGAATTTTTTGATATTTTGGGTATCAATTTCATGGGATCCTTTCGTTTTGGTTTTAGAATGCAGTATATTTTAGTAGGAATTGATTATGTGCCAAATGGGTAGAAGCAAATGCTACTAGATTGGATGATAGAAGAATTGAAGTAAAATTTTATGCACTAACATATTTTGCAGTTATGGAGTCCCCAAGGCGATTGTTAGCGATCAAGGCTCCTATATTTGCAATAAAACAGTGGCTACCAATTTGAAACAATACCATGTCCATCACCATGTTTCAACAACTTATGACACACAAACGAATAGCCGAGTTGAAACTTCAAATCGTAGATTTTCGAGTCGTTTAGTTTCTTTAATACCTTGTTCTTGTTCGGAACCGACAAGTTTAAGTGTGGGGTGATTTGATAGGACATATTTATATGCACATTTTTTATGCTAAAACCACACCTATTAATTCAATTGTATCACTTTCACTTGGTCTTCACTGTTTCCTATTTCAAGTCCATTGAAAGGATTTTGACGAAATATTAACTAAAAGACAGTGAACGAGCTTAATTGAACTAGAAGATCGAATCGGAGCGACTTAAAAATTAAACCAACTGCTGCCCACGCAGTACACCCGCATAGTCTTTAATGTTGTGCGGTCAGCCCCTAGCGGGTACATGATGACGTCGCCACGGCATTAGCACGACCCAGGTCCAATATTGACGGAGTTGTACGAGCTCAATAAGCGGAAAATAAACCAGACTGGTTGCCACCAAACCCTAGGGTTTTTCTATAAATGTATCATCATTCTGAAATCTTTGAAAAGCCCTTTCTCGTTCCAAGGAGGGGTGCAGCCCTGTTGTTTGCTGCTTTAAACAAGGATCTATATCTGATTTTTTAGCAACGAAGACGCTTACTTTTGAGCACAGAATCAACATAATTCCTTTTCCTTTTTATTCCATTACTACTTCAATTCTGATGTCGTTGACTATGTTTAGCGCATGATCTTGTAACAGATTATTTTGAGATCGAATTTTGATATTCAAGTCGTATTCTTGCATTAATATTTTGTGCTGACTTTTATGGTTTTGATTGATTAAATAAAAGGACTGTTAGCGCACGAATTCAGCTAATGCAATTGATTCCTATAGTTGGTTTGTTTGATACTTAGTGGTAATTTCAAGTAAGAACACCAAGAATCAAGCGCTAGTATTTGCCTACTTGTTTATCCAGCTTGATACTTAATATTGTCTTAGATTGGGCAAAGTTCTGCTATCATCTACAATAGAGAACACTCACTCATCCTATACTGCATAGATGCCACCTATTTACTGAGAACAACACTAACCTCATTTTACTAATTTGTTTACTAATTCCTACTCGAGTGAATTCATGTTTAAAGTTCCTTGTGAATTTGACTCATACTTATCACTTTACTAGGTCACAAAAGGATTATTAGATTTGACGCGTACAATAACACGCTATCAAAAAAATGTAGTATGCTTAATAGTTTGTAGACTGTGCATTGTGCAACATTTTGCAAAAAGTATAGGATGCATTGTACCCTGCCAAATTTTATAATAGACATAAATTGAAACGGAGCATGAAGACTTATATAGCGTGGTGGAGTTGGATTGGGCAGAGTCTTAGGATTGTCGAGATCGAATCCATGCTCTGTACTTTTAGTTTTGGTTATTTTTAAGCTAGTTTTTAACATTATTGTAATCAATGTATATTGAACGGCAGCTTAAAGTTTTTTTAGCTTAGTGAGTCGGCTTAGTATTAACCGATCTTATTATGCATTTTCATATTTTTATTTTCCCCCCTAATTCAGAGCTCTAGTTCCGCCACTGCTTGTCATTCCAAATCAACATAATTCATAAATGTATTATTTCAAAGTGCATTATAATGTTAATTTATATATTCTATTTTAAAATTTTAAATTAGTGGATATAAAAATTGCATCATAAAATACTTCAAAAGTGCAAAATGTTTTAAAAAATTGTAATAAAAATGTATTACTAGAAATTTCAAAATGCATCAAAAATTTTAAAAAATTGTAAAAATTGTATATGCAAACTTTGTGATGCCCTTTAAAAAAATATTTTAATGCACTTTAAAAAACTAATTTACTACACTTTTAATAAATCATTACTGATTTATATAAATAATAAGTTGATAAGTGAGCCTCTTATATTAATTGATAATAGAGATGACCTTTTAATAAGTCATTAATCACATCCATTGAATTGTTCGATCGAATGGTTCGTATTAGTTCTAAGTTTTTATTTTAAAAGTGGCTTATAATGGAACTAAACTCTATATATATTATCTCAATCATATCCAGGTAGTTTAAAATATAAATAGTATCTCAATCATGAGAAGCGCTCTACTAAATCTGTTGTCTTAATTTGTACCCATGCGGCTCAATCTCAATCACTCGTCATTTCATGTGACATCATTTATAACATGACACGTGTATACTAGGGTTTTGTTGGACTTGATGAAATTGAGTAATATCCACTTGCAAAGGAAGTGGACACATGTCATGTAGTGGAGTGCTTCTCTCTCAATCGTAAATGATTGTTTCATCAAAAAATCATAGATGATTGATCGGATGGTAAGCGTATAATCAGTAACAGACACATGCTATAAGAGGGTGGGGCATATGCCCTACTTATTTTTTGAACTATAATAGTAATTATGCACATTTCTTTTAAAACGATACTTGAATTTGGTATTTTGTCCCTATTAATATTAAAATTACGCCCCATTAACAATGAAAAAAATATTTCACACCTACTACCAAACATTTCTGGGTCTACCTCTGTTTTTAGTCCGAAAAATATTATCATAACTTATCAACTTACTTAGTAATAGTGAAAAGTTTATGTTAAGTAAACTACAGATTTCGCTTCTCTTAGCACAATATGCGGCGCATGCCAATCGAATGTGTTGTGGAATGAGATTTGAATTAAGTTGGTGATTAGTATTCATCTATTATCGATTTTGGATTCGAGGACGAATCTTTTCTGTCCTGGAGAGAATGATGCACCCAATTATGTGGGCTTTGGGCCATTTAATTTAGTTAGTATTTGATTTTGTTTTAGAGTTTTTTGTTGTTTCATATAAAAACTTATTTTCATTGTTTTGTCAGGCGGTTTTTGATACTGAATAAACAAAATTAGGATTTTCCCTTTTATGTCAAGTTTTCAGTATTTCTGTTGAAATCAACAAATCATGCTTATCAACTTCTCGGTATTCTACAGAATCAACGAGTTGTTGACACCTATCGTTTCTATTTGTCCACTCACGCTGCATCAGATTGTATCTTGGTTGGATTAAGAATGATATTTGGCTTACATGATATCTGAGATAATTGTGATCGTTTAGCAACACGAGTTTGAAATTGCTATTGATACCGAGTTTGAAAGATATTCCAAATTGTAATTCTCTATGTGACATAGGAGTATAAAAGCAAAAAAGATTTATATATACAAGTTAAGTCAATCGATAATTCTACGATAAAGTATTAAATATTTTAAATTCAACACTCATTCATTCTCAAAAATATGGATGCCACGTAAATGAATGAGTTCTCAAAATCTTAGTATATTTAGCTTATAGAATACAAGCCCCCTAATAAAATGGTTGATTTTCTTCCCCGAGTAAAGTAGATTTATGATGATCATAAGTTGATTTGTGGTTCTCAAAAGTTGATTCGACCATACTTGATTGAATCAAAGGACCATTTAATAAATGATTATATACCACTTGAATCACTTTTGCTTGGTTGAATCACTTTTTAATTTGGCCTAGCCTTTGTGTTAATTCTGCCAATACTAATCAACAAAAGAAATCTCCTCAAGTCAAGTTGATCCAAATAGTTTTAGCTGATTCAACCAAGGTTGGGCGAATTACTTTTAATTTGTACACCACCATAGGTTAAAAACTAACCATTTTGCTCGATTTTCTTTCATTTTGTCTTTAATCAATTAGAACCTGAACCTTCTTCATACTAACTCGTGTCATGTAATACATATGTTTAAGGGTTTTTGTCGAAAACCATCTATCTAATAGGTTAATTTGAACAAAACCATCACTCCAAATTTTTTAATATAACCACCGATCAGTTCAGATTTTATTTAGTGTAGCTACTCCGTTACTGTTCCGTTAAGTTTAACCGTTGACTATATTGACAACTCAGTAATACATAATTAAATAGCTAAATAACCCTTAATTAACCTCTTAATTAAATACTAATTTAATTACACTATTACCTCTAAATCAAATTAATCTTAAAAGTTTATTTCCATAACGACCCGTCAATAGAGTTTACAAGCTCCTGATATGGCTCTAACATATAGGGGTTGTATCATGTGGAACCCCCCCTTTTCATGGATTCATGGATCCCCCTTTGCATCCGTTAATTGCATTTCCTGTTTGCATTTTGGACGCACCAGATTGTGCCACGTGTTTGCATTTTTGAAATGCACACGTGAGTTGCACATGACAAATGCACACGTGAGTTGCACATGCTCATTAATGCGCTGGCATAATCTGGTGTGTCCAAAATGTAAACAAGAAATGCAATCAACGGATGCAAAGGGGGATCCATGGATCCATGAAAAGGAGGGGGTTCCACATGATACAATCCCCTAACATATATGTCAGATGCTAGGATCAAAAGACTTTTTGACTCTTACTCATTTCTGCGTCTTAGGTCATTAGAAAATCATCTCATTTTCAGGTTTCATCTTCCAAAGTTTGAGATGCTTCTTCAATAGGATGTGATTCTTGATTAAGAGGGTTCAGATTACTCACTGATGTGGGCTAATTAGTTAGTTTTCAGCTACTATCTAAATTAGGGTTTCTTTTATGTTTAGGGTTTCATTTATTTTCTTATTTAAGCAAATTGTACTTCCTTTTGTCGGAGGGCTTATGATGAATGAAAATTAGGGTTTCCCTTTTGTCGTCAAGTTTCGTGATTTCGGTTGAAATCAAGACTCTTGCTATCAATTTATCTTGTTAATTTATGGAATTAACGAGTTATTGATATTTATCGTTCCTTCCCGTCACGCGCTGCATCAGTTTCCAGCCGATCCTAGGAGTGTGGCACATCACCATCAACCGAGACTTGACGCTGAGTCGGCACATGATGTAGCTAAAATACTACCAAATCAATTGGGTATGCGAAGACAGTTGGAACACCCCTTAACCTTTGATGGTCCTAAAATTATTTTTGCTCTGAGTCCAGATTTGTATCGATTTCAAGGCAACCTGCAATTATGCCACCTCGAGCACAAAGGAGAGTTGTCGTCCAATCGGCAGCCCTAGATGATGCTGAGCCGTGGAGAGTTAATGCTAAAAGAAGTCAGATCGAACGTCTGAACAATAGATTGTACGAGTTCATTATGATGCGTGGTGTTGTAGTCGTCACTAAGGAAAATCCTATCGAATTTTTAGTGAAATCTTCTTCGGATCGGACAGCTCGAAGTTAAGTCCTTAAGGAGGATGTTTCAGATTTCGATAATGATTTCAAGGTCGATTCTCATGAACGCACGCCCTATGATATTCACAGTCTTTATTTCTTCAGATCGTGATCTTAGACGAACCAGCTTGTGATTCGAGGACGAATCTTTTCGACATGGAGAGAATGATGTGGGCTAATTAGTTGGTTTTGCGCTACTATCTAAATTAGGGTTTCTTTTATGTTTAGGGTTTCATTTATTTCTTATTTAAGCAAATTGTACTTCCTTTTGTCGGAGGGCTTATGATGAATGAAAATTAGGGTTTCTCTTTTGTCGTCAAGTTTCGCGATTTCGGTTGAAATCAAGACTCTTGCTATCAATTTCTTGTTAATTTATGAAATTAACGAGTTATTGATATTTATCGTTCCTTCCCGTCACGCGCTGCATCAGTTTCCAGCCGATTCTAGGAGTGTGACACATCACCATCAACCGAGACTTGACGCCAAGTCGGCACAGGATGTAGCTAAAATACTACCAAATCAATTGGGTATGCGAAGACAGTTGGAACACCCCTTAACCTTTGATGGTCCTAAAATTATTTTTGCTCTGAGTCCAGATTTGTATTGATTTCAAGGCAACCTGCAATTATGCCACCTCGAGCACAAAGGAGAGTTGTCGTCCAATCGGCAGCACTGGATGATGCTGAGCCGTGGAGAATTAATGCTAAAAGAAGTCAGATCGAACGTCTGAACAAAAGATTGTACGAGTTCATTATGATGCGTGGTGTTGTAGCCGTCACTAAGGAAAATCCTATCGAATTTTTAGTGAAATCCTCCTCGGACCGGACAGCTCGATGTGCGAGTTAAGCCCTTAAGGAGGATGTTTCAGATTTTGATAATGATTTCAAGGTTGATTCTCATGAACGCACGCCCTATGATATTTGTAGTCTTTATTTCTTCAGATCATGATCTTAGACGAACCAGCTTGTGATTCGAGGACGAATCTTTTCGACATGGAGAGAATGATGTGGGCTAATTAGTTGGTTTTGCGCTACTATCTAAATTAGGGTTTTCTTTTATGTTTAGGGTTTCATTTATTTTCTTATTTAAGCAAATTGTACTTCCTTTTGTCGGAGGGCTTATGATGAATGAAAATTAGGGTTTCCCTTTTGTCGTCAAGTTTCGCAATTTCGGGTTGAAATCAAGACTCTTGCTATCAATTTCTCTTGTTAATTTATGGAATTAACGAGTTATTGATATTCATCGTTCCTTCCCGTCACGCGCTGCATCACTCACCAAACCAATGTATAAACAATCACGTTCAAAGAACCACACATTTTTGATTCCAAATTATCAATAATATGAATATTTGGATATTGTGTTTTATAAATCGGGAATTTATATGCATTCTTATAATGCGCATAACCAATGGAGATGCAATCAATAGTTTTTTGTCCTATTCTCGTTTTCTTAGGACCTGATGTTAAGATTTAGCTTGACACTTCCACACTCACAAGTATTTATTATAAAGTTTCCTTCTTAAAAATAATTTATAAGGAGAATTTTCTTTTCCTTTGCGAGATATCCTTTTTAGGAGATAATTTGCCGATAAGATTACTTCGCCCAACATTGGCTGGGGTAGTCCACAACTTAACAACATTACATTCATCATCTCCTTTACTCTGTTCTTTCTCTCAACTGCACCATTAAACTGAGATGAGTATGGTGAGACACTTTCTGAAAATCATGTTGTGCGCAGAACGCCCCCAAATAGGTCGACATATTTCAACCACCCCGATATCAGTACTTCTCAATCTTTAAAGTTTCTTGTCAAATTGAGTCTCGAATTCTAGCTTGTAGTCGACAATTTTTTTATAAAGCTCATCTTTGCTCTTAAACAAATAAATGTATCACTACTTAGTACTATAATCAATGGAAGTCACAAAATATTTATTACCACCTCTACTTGACAATAACTATACATTTACATCACTATGTATTTTTTCAAAAAATTCAGTATCTCTTTCGACTCTATGAAAAGAAGTCTCACATTTGTCTTCGAAGTTAATTTGAAATGTGGCTATGCACTCCAATCTCATTTTTTACATGCGTATTTCAAGAAGAAAAAAATTAGTAAATTGCCCTCGATCCAGTTTATTTCTAGATCCGCCACTGTCTAAAATGTGGTACGTGCGAAAGAAAGCAGAAAACACTAATTTCCTGCATATTTGTGAAGCGAAGCCCTCGGTTATACCATTAGTGCCTACTGCCTATTTATTTTGTTAGTTTTAAAACTTCGTAGATATGTTCTATTTGCATAAAGCACCAACTGCCCATCATAACCAACAAACTTAAAAGTTGTATTCAGTTGTTGTGTACTCGGTAACTTTATATCAGTTAGGCATGCACATCCGGTCCAACCCGAACCGGACAGATTTAGGTCGGTCTGGATCGACTCGATGATTCGGAAAATATTATTATGTTGGACTGAGGACTGGACCGAAACTATATGGTCCAGGTTAAATCCTATCAGGTCCCGGGTTGGACTGAATAACCTGATTTCTATTTTTTTCATTTTGTATTTATTATTTGAATTTTTTTTAAATATAAATCATCAAGCTATATCAATAATACTGAAATAACTAACTGATTATAACCTAGTGGAATTGTGTTAGACAAATATTCCTTAGGTCCTTAGTTTGAATCTAGGCATCGCAGTATTATTTTTATTTCATAAAATATTTTTTATTGAACTTCAAAAATAAACCGGATCAATTCGTATTTTTCCGGTCTGGACCAACCCAAAACCCAAATTTTGTCAAATATCTAACCCGAGGACCGGACCAGTTACCTACTTTGTCGAGTTCGTGATTATTGTCCAACAAACATTTGTCAAGGAGATTGTTTTCTTTTCTAATATTTGATGAGGATATATTCCTTGAAAACCTCCAACGTTGACAATACCCGATCGGGCAAAACATTCTCAACTGTTTTTCCACGATTCATATTATTTTGATCGACCCAAAAATCTGAATTTTTAGCCCATATAAATGAACCTTTATTCATCATATAGTCTAAATAATATATAACAAAATGATGTAATTTTTGTGACATATGTTCATATAACTCACGAACATATTAAACGATATTATTATCAAATAGTTATGTCGTATTAAAACTGTTACCTTACAAGGATTTCAACTTGATACTCAATATTTGATTTTGCTCATACATTTGGACGCACTCATATTTTCTTCAATCATGAAATATGAAATTTCTAACAAATTTTCTTCAATCATGAAATTTCAACAAATTTTATATTTCACTCATTTTCGGGGTAAATAAATTTCTTTGAAACTACACCCATCATTTTTAGTTTCGTTATGTTTGTTTGTTACCGACTCAGTATCTTACCGATGATTTATAAATGTATTTTACTTATTTGGTACTGATAAAGATTGATAAAATAAGCGCAGTTAAAATGATGTTGTCGGGGGACAATTAACTTATCAATATCTTTGAGTCTGGGGTCTCTGGTCTCAAAGGTTGGTGATTCAAATACTCCTGAGTACATCTTCGCCTTGATTCTCGAGTTTGTCCAGTTCTTGGGCGACATATGTTTAATTTTTTTAAAGTAGCTTCGGCTTAGTGATTTATTTAGCCATTTTATTTGCTCCCAGTATTTCATAAATGTAATTCGCTGATTTAATCTTCAATTCTCGGGAAACATTTCGTAGAATATGAACTAGATCAAGAAAATTTAGGTTGCGTACACTTCGTTGGAATGGAAACAATTTTGGTGGAATGGAATGGTCATTCCTAATGGAATGAAAATATATGTTGTTTGGTTGGGCTAATGGAATGAAGTTGGAATGACTCTTGATCCATTCAAAGCCAAAATAAATAAAATTCATTCTTCCCAAAATAGATGGTATAAGTTCATTCCCTTATTTGATTTCTCTTGATCCATTTAAATAACTCCACACAACATCCTTCATTTTATATATATTTATTTAATTTATTTATTTACTTTGTTTGCTAATGAAAAGTGAACAAAAGAATGGAATCATTATTCCATTCCTTATCTAATTCCATTCCTTTTTCATTCCATTCTTTCGTCGATTCCTTTCCATTCATGTGAAGTGAACATAGCATTAGTGTTAAACAAAGGTATTTTAAAATTTGATGAATTAAGGCGAATGACCCGATGCAAAGCTAAATTTGATGAAACAAATTAATATCCTTAGCTAAATGATGCAAAGGAGAATGATAACATGGTTAAAACTCAGAAGCTTTGCAAATGAATGGTGCGTTTTTGAACCCATCCAGAATGTTTTACTATTTTATTTTGAATTTTTAAGATAATTTTATATTGGTTTCTTAATTTTATTTAAAATTAGTTTCAAGGATTATAAATTATTTAAATATTCTAATAGATTTAGATAATTTATATTCCAAATTTGTAGATTTTATTTGCTATGTAAACAAACCCAAAAAATAAAGAAGTCGATCGATCGGTTTAATAAAAATTAAATTTCTCTATTTGTTTGTAATTCGGTCTGAAGCTTGATTATAAACTATCATTCAATATTTTCCACAAGCGATCAATCAATTTGTTATGTACATCCCGTTCAGCAAGGCACTATCTTCAAGTTATCCCGATATGGCGCTGTTTGTAAACAATTTTATTTGAAAATATGCTCTCAAGGAGTATCTATTTTGTCGAAACAATTGTAAAACTTTATGAAATATATGACAGCTATCAAAGGATACAAACTAAGCTAAACACGAGTTCTTCCAAGAAACAAGACTGAACATAATCCCAGCGGAAGAGACTAGGGCTCGTAGGAAAATAAACCATAGACCAGCAAACTATCTACAACAAGCTGTGATCTGAACGAGGAGACCAATTGAAGAACAGACTAAGCAAAAGGAGTCTACAGTATTCATGTCTTGTGAGCTTTCAGTAGAGCTTGGTAGACAAGGTCGATAAACTGATCATCCTGTGGCAATACAAAACAGTTATAATAACCAATCACATAATTCATCAGTTTTTTTAATTTCTTTTTAGATTTTGTAAACTATCAAAAGAAATGTTCAGTTGTAGCATGGAATCAAGATCAGGAATCCGTTGTGTAAAATTCAAATGGATGTTTCAATTGAACGCCAAAATCATGATACGACCCATGGAACACAAAAAAAGAGTAGAATACCTTGGCAAGCATTAGAAGGGCACTGCGAACTTTTTCTCGATCTGAATAGTTTCTATTACTTGGAGAACTTAAATGTTTGAGAGGGGGACTTGTAGAGTAGGAGGTCGGAAAGGTATGACATATTGAGCACTATTCAGTGGCGAATTGTTCATGGGGGAATTAAGTGAACTTACTGAAGCTGGTGATGATGTTGGAGTCATAAGCCTAGCCGTGGAAGAGGGAGGTTGGAAAAATGAGGAGGGCTTGACAAGATTTGTAAAACTGTTGCTATTTCTGATTGTGCTGACAGGTCGGGGTAAAGGAGTAGGCAGGGAATATATTATGGGTTGTGATTGATTACTGTTTAAGGATGGGGTAACACTGTGAGCGGCATGAGCAGGGGTGTTTGGAGTGGCCGGATAGTTATCTTTCTGACTCATTGATGTTGAAAGTTTACTTCCAATAGTCATGGCGGCCTGCAGAGATAAATAAAAGGTACTTGCGTGAGAAGCATTTCTCTAAGACAAACATAAAATCTTCGAGGATCTAACGAGCCCTGAAAAATACTTATGCATAGAATTCAAAGATAACAAGTAAAAACGAAAAGAAAGATGAGGATATGCAATTGAACTAGAATAGTAAAAGTAACATACACTGAAGAAGTTCACAAAAGCTGAGTTATCAGCGATATCTGTTCTTGCAGGTGTTGCTGGTACTGGCTCCAACGGGCCATCCATAACTGACGTGGTAGGTACCTTTTCCAGCTCCTCAAATTCACTAGAGCATAAAAACACTAGTCAAAAGGTATGCAATTCCACGAGTATGGTGATTTCTTACATAAAACATTATTTGCGTGAAAAACAATGTTGCAGATGGTAAACAACTAAACTTTTGTCAAGTTTACGAAATCTTACCTAGTGGTTGCGGAAATTTGAGATTTTGGGTAGATCTTTGAGTATGGACCAAGTATCCTGTAAAGTGAGATGAAGGTTACTAGACAGTGAATCTATGCCACTAATAGGCAACAACACCTTAGAATATTGTTAAAGTAAATAAGAGCATTAATTTTAAGACTGCATATGGAAAGACCATAATCAATGAAGGGAGCTGCCCTAAATAGGTACTTAATCTTATATTATATAAGAAGACGTTTTCTATTAATCACTGGATCTAAATCAAATGGTAAATTGGTACAACAATTCTAGAGTAGTGTCGTCACGGAAGCTCACCAAAAGAGATTCCCGATCACATGTCAGTTGTATTACACTTAAAAAAGAATGGTTACCTGGTTAAAAGATTAGCGAAATCCTCAGAGTCCCGAGAATTATAAAACCATATTCCATTGACTTCTGAAGATTCATTTCTGTACAATACATATGGAGATTGATGTTCAAACTCAAAGTCCCCTTGTAGATTCTCCACTAGGTTTTCTGATCAACAGATGAAAGTCAGCGACATAAGCAGCTATCAGACTGACATATTATTCAACAAAAGTCATTCTTAGAAAACCTCTGCACATTAACTAAACCAACCAAACCGGACTACAAGCTGACCTGCACTGCGTCTATTCATCACTATGAACTGGAAACGCGGTTGAGAATTTCTGCAACATGCAATCAAAGTCATCATCATTGTGATTATAATATACCCAATCAACAACTAAACAAAAATTCTCAAGTAAACAACAATAGAATTCATTTATACCTCTTAACAACAAAAAGTGATCCCTCGACATCCTTGCGACTCTAAAAAAGCATCAAAAACGCATCAAAAACACATCAAAAACGTCAGTAGGATTCGGGATGAAAAAATTGGGGAAAAAAGACTGACCCATAGAGTGGAGTCGATGTCGAACTGGTAGAGGGTGACTTGGGCAGTGGTGAAGATAATTTCATCGATGGATGGATCAACACGTTGGAGGACTTTGAGATTGAATTGCTTCTTGTTGTACTGCTCAAGATTCGGTTTCAATTTTCCCATTCGCGACATCCTTAATTCCGAGCCCTAATTCCTTTCCGCAACAGCTGAATTTTTCTTTTATCGTTTTTATAGTTGAGTGTTTTAGCGACGAGAAATGATAAATAGCTACGGAAAATTATCTTTAGCGTCGAATTAGATGAAGAGGCTGAATCTTAGACGACTGAAAACATCACCTTATGGTGTTGGATAGGCTCACTGAGCTTTTTGTTCCGACGCTGCTACATTTGTCAGGGACTTTTGCAGTGTTGTTTTTCATTGAGGCATGAGCTAAAAGTGGAGCCCATTTGGTCATTTGGAGCATGTATCTCTTCACCTCTTTAATATGGGTTAAGTTGAAGTATTAGACATGAGAAGAAATGACAAAATTTCAATAGTTGATTTCATTAATTGGACTATTTAAATTAAAGTTGATTTTTGATTAAAATGAGCGGTTAAATTTGCAAAATAGACGGACGACTGAATTTGAAGATTATTTTTAGTTTAAACTTGTCAGTTGGAATGATAAAAATCAGTGATTGAGATGATGGTAGACATTAAAATTTTAAATATCAAAATAAATTAAAAATTTATATTTATATAAGAGTCATCATCCTTAAAACATCAAAAAAAGAAAAAAAGTGAAAAAAGGAGACTACAATATTATCCCCAATGCTTAATTGCATCAAGATCCTCTCTACTCTTCTCAAGCCTGTTTTGCATCTGCTCTAAAGAGTTGTTCAGATCTGTATTAGCTTGCTGAGTGAATATTAAGTTCTCTAATTCTTTTCGTAAAGAGTCAACTCGAGATTTGGCAGTTGAAACCACTTCTAGCTGCTGATGATGTATTTGAGACAACTTTTCTTCCTCTTCAATTAGTTCTCGAAGTTGTGCTTCCAACACAGCTTTCTCCCTTGCTACTAGACACAATTCCTCCTTCTGATGTTTACTCACTTGCTGAACATTCTCGAAAGTTGTGATGGCTGATTGAAGACGTGTCTCTGCTTTGGAGATAACATGCGCTAAGTGATCAACATCATTATCTTGTTTGATGTCACGTTTTATCATCAAAAGGACCTCTACATCTCTCGTATATGCATTTATTATTGCTCGGAGATCAGAAGGGTCACCGTCAAGTTTTTCAATGTTCTTGTAAACATCTTCAGCAATTAGCTTGAAGTTATGAACCTT
Organism: Sedum album; assembly: GCA_006409495.1. Lineage (NCBI taxonomy): Eukaryota > Viridiplantae > Streptophyta > Magnoliopsida > Saxifragales > Crassulaceae > Sedum > Sedum album. The sequence continues at coordinate 74,344 of QZGG01000731.1, forward strand.
TTCATAGGGAGCATTCTTAAGATACTCTAGCAAACGTCTTTTCATGAACACCACTGCTTCATCTCTTAAGCTGCTGGTCATCCTATTAGGTTGGTAACTGGAAAGTGAGGTAGTAGGATGGGTATATGCAGCCGCCTTTTTACTAACAGGAGGAGGTCTTTCGTACGAGTTGGATGCACTAGAATTTATGGTATAAAACAAAATCAAAACAGAATAATATTAGAAAGGATGACATGCAGCCTTTTGAAGAGTCGGTTGCTTGGTGGAGAGGCTTGCCTTTAATGTATACAGGTCGCGACTCGTCATCATGAGTTCTAAATTTCTCTATCAAGGTCAATTATGCCTACAAAAGGAAATAACAAAACGTAGCGAATCTATAGCTGGATTTCAAAGCACTTGGGTGTAATTAAGATACTTGCTTGAGTTGAAACAAAAGAAAACGAATAAAAAAATTCAGCTTATAATATGTGGCGAAAGCATAATATCAAGTTTTAACACATAACATAAGCAAAAGTAAAGCATGCTGCATATAGACACAGAAGAACTCAACATGACAATGTGACACAAGCTTTCGAGGAATATTACCCAAATAAACAAAGTATCATTCCTAACTGGATGAGATCTATGTGCACAGTAATTTATGGTCACGGCATAGAAATTGAGTTTGCAAGGATTCAGTCTCAGGTAGGGAAATTGAACACAAACAAAGCTGGCGGTCGTCAACAATGCTCAGCAGCAAACAAGAAAAAACAGCAAAGCGGAATCAACTAACCAAATTCTCACACAAACACCAAGAAAAAGAGTTCAGGTGCACAAACTGTTAGTAAAGTTCAGCTCACCTCTATCAAACAAAAAATACGACGCTTTCAAAATTCGACAAAGAAAAAAGTTCTAGCAAAGCGCTGCAAGTTGAAGCCATAAGTTAAGGTTCTCAACAGTTCCAAACAAAAGAAAATCAACAACAAGATAAATTAGTAGCGAGAAAAAAAGGCGAAAGAGAAAGATATTCATACCACAAACTTCGACACGATCAATCTTGCATCCGAAACACACAAAGCTGGACAAAGAAGCAGTCTGAGCTTACTACAATAAACAACAAAATCATATGAAAAGTATTCTGCAGGATACAAGCTTGGTTATATATACACAAGGTAGATTTCTTAAATTGACTATTGCTGTGAGATTTGTCAATCCCAAATTGAGAAAGCCAATATGTTATCAAAACGAAAGCCCGGCCCAAATGGCCTTACTTTCCTCACACCCTATAAATACCGCCTTCTCGATTCGGATTTTACCACGCCGCAATCGCTCTAGGGTTTCACTTCAATTTTGCGAAATTTGTTAGCACGCGCGGCCCTTAAGATCGCCTTCCAATACTATGAATGGAAGCGTGTCGAGTCATAGCTGCGCAATATTGAGCATCCGTATTTTCACGGGAGGTTTGAATCCCTAGGGTTTCCTATTGATTCACCTCTGACTCCTCACTTCATATTTTTATCAACTGAGGCATCTTCAATTTCTTTGATTCGGATCGTATTGGTTTCTCTCTTTCAGTTGTTCGATTAATTGATTCGGATTTATCCGGAACGATTCAATCGACCAATTGCGGAGTGACACCTGGTCCGAGTCAGTGCCTAGGGATGAAGATGGGGAACAGAATTAATAATTGTTTGTGTGATTTGGGATTGGGTTAATGGAATGATGAAACAATTAGATGTGCGAAAGGAGTCGTAATTACTTCTTAATGAGCTTAAACTTTTTGAGGCATTTATCATACTTCTGACTGTTAATTCAATCCCTGAAATTATCTTTTTTGTTAGTATTTTAAAATGTGGCAAGAAACGTGATGAAACAATTAGATGTGCGAAAGGAGCCGTAATTGCCTCTTGCTGAGCTTAAACTCTTGAGGCATTTATCAAATTTCTGATTCTGCCACACGCATTCTCTTCAAATGAATTATTTCAGTTTATTTTTTGATATTTTATTTTGTTTCTTAAAGTTCAAATCAAGTTTTGTTTTAACAGATTTGGTATTTAGCTTAATTTAATTTCAGTAAAACAATTAAAAGTCAACTTGAAAATATAGTATCCTAAAAGTTAACCTAAAAATTATTACTGAAAATGGTAAATTATGGAAATGTTGAGACAACAAAATGTCAAATGCGTCCTGGGGATGAACTGTGACATAATCTAAGTATCAAATCCAGTTAGACTTCACCATCAGCAAGATGCACTACTGGGCATTCCTATTCTCCGTTGTTAATCCTTCATGGGTGCATTCTGCATCATTTTAAGTGAAAATTGAAGATATAATGTTCAAATAAAAATTGTTGTCAAAATAAGTATACTCACCACATAGTTTCATAGTAAGCACTTCCTGTTCCGACTTCTCTATCTCCATCTTGAATCGGCATCCAACACCCAAACCGTTGTTCAGCGCAAATTCCTTCCAGCCTCCTCCAATGTAGTAACAATCCTGACTTCTACATCTTTTGTACCTCAACTTCGCTGGCCATGACTCCCCTTTCTCATTCTTGAGAATTATGTTACCGCATTTGTTCGGTAAGTCATTTGCTCTGGCGAACTCTATGTTTATATTCTGTAAAAATGGTTGAAACTCATCAAGAAATCTGTAATAACTGGCATTGAGGGTTTTGTGGGTTGAGGTGCTTACAATTCTAGACTGGTGAATGCTGGCCCAGGTTGAGGTTTGATAGAAATGAGTCGAGCTTCCAGCACTCAATGAATTAGGTTTTTGCTTACAGTGCCTCGTATTATTACTGATGTTCAATGTTGCTGCGGGTATATTGGGCATTTCTTCAAGAGCAGTTTTAAGTTCAGGAACTTCCTTTACCATCGGCTTATCGGCAGGTATAGACGCTCTTTGGGTTGCTTGTTCATAAACCTCTTCAACCTTCTGCCTCTTTAGTTGTTGAGGCACCACCTCAGCTTTCGGTACGGCAACTTTCTCAACATTTTGTATGTTTCCATGATCAGATATCTGACGTTTTTGGGTTGCACTTATTCCTGCATAATGGAAACAATCATTTAGCGCATAACTTAAGAATAGAGCCGCATACTTTTTCATTTTGATCTAACAAGTTATACTAATCAATGAATCACATTTACGAGAAAAAATAAACTAAGCAACTCACTTCGAAAGGCGAGAAGTGGCTTAATTCCTTTACTGACAATTCGAATCTCAAACTCATCCCCTTCCATTATCCCATTTTCCTTAACGAAATTTACCCACTCTTGCTTATAAGTATACACAACGTTACTGTCTCTCCTGATGCACAATTTCATTGGCCATGTTTTCCCGTTTTCGTCTTCGATAAGAATTCCTGAGTTCGTCCTCAACAACTCATGTTCCAGAACAAAAGTGATTGGAAAGTACTGCACTCAAATCAATTGTTAGTAGGAGCACACAGACATCCACCCCACAAAGTCATAGTCACTACCAAAAGTTCATGGTTTCAAAACTGCAATTTTGACATACCAGGTTGTTCATATAAGATGGTTTCATCCTACCCACAAAGCTATCTGCTCCCACTCGACTCGAGATGTACTTTCCCCTTTTTCCTGCTAGAAATAAAACACAAACAAAAATCTCATCAGTCCCAAAAGGAAAGAAATTCTTAATAGCTAACAGCAAAGAAAATGTGAGTTAAATCCTCAGTGGCCTGCAGATTTTTTCACTTACTGATGTCTGCATTCCCTTCCAGTTCAGGGGTTCCACTTCCACCATCCTCCACCGGATCGCCCACATCATCAGCAAGAGGATACTTCCTTTTGCATGCGGTGTGACCAAGAACAGTGACATCAAAAAGCATATCACCTTCATAACTAAACAAGAGATATTCACCAACACGCAAGTCATTTTCTCTCAAAAATTGCTCCCACCCATTTACCATCCGCCTCCCCTTAATCTTCACCACCCACGGCTTCTTTCTGCCCCGGCTCCTCAGCTGGATGAGATTGCTGCATATCCCTCCTTCCAAGTGCTTACAGATATCAGCTGGAATGAGCTGCACATAAAAGATTGCAACTTTAATTAGCAATTGCTATGCTTCAACTGAGATTGTATTGTGGTGGGTTCTTACGAAATTGCTTCCTAGATCGGAGACGACCGGCTGGATGAAGTGGGGTTTTGTCTGAGGTTGGGTCGGCAACTGATCCGCCATTGTTGAAAACTCTGCTTGTTCTCGCTTTAGAGCACACTGAGAGTGAGACTAACTGAGAGTGTCTTTAGTAGATTTGGTCTTTTTCTATTGCATTCAATCAAATGTTGCAATTCCAATTTTTGGTATCGTGACTACTTAGCTAAAAATAAAAAAGCAATTCCACTCATATTTTTCTTTGGTCAAGTCTACATCATACTCCCTCCGTCCCAATCATTTTGTCACATTTCCTTTTTTAGCATCCCAAAATAATTGTCACATTTTCATAAATGAAAACTTTCTTTCTTACTTTTACTCTCACAACTAATATTTATCATATATTTTATTCTTCTACATATTCTCTTTCATACTTTATCTCATTTCAACAACTCAATACCTTAATTCCCGTGCCCAAATCCAAATGTGACAAATGGGTTGGGACGGAGGGAGTTCTTCTTTAAAAATAATAAATAATAATAAGTAATATGAGCTTTACTCATGTGGGGTTTGGTTCCGGTACAAATCACATTTAAAATAAAAATTTAGAACCACTACGAACCACACAATCAAACAATTCAATGAATATGATTAATGACATTATTAATATTGTAATTACTATCATCAATCAATATGAGGGACACACTTGTCAATTCAATTTTTATAATTGATAATTAATGATTTATTGAAAGTCCATTAAAATATTGGGGTAATTGCAGTAAACCACCATTATAATATGGTGTTTTGCAGTAAACCACCATTATAAATTTTTTTCGAAATGAGTCTATTATAACATCGCCGTTAACAGAAAACCATCAATTTAACTGTTCCGTTAGAGATTGTAAAACACGCGCCATACGACGCGTGGGTATATAACTTTAATTCAGACAATTTCAAAAAACCACCATTATAATGTCTTGTTTTGCAGAAAACAACCACTATAATGTCTTGTTTTGTAAAAAACCACCATTTTAAAAAATAATCACAAATGACTGTGGCTATCTTTGATTAGTAAAGCAATACACATTTATTAATTTATAATCCATACTAGACACGAAACCTAATGGAAGCATATTTACAGTTGCGGGTGTGGTGAGAAGCTTATAAAATTTAACTCAGAGTCGAGTCGAGTCGATCTTTAAGATCAATATAGAAAAACAATTAGAGTTTAAAAGTAGTGATATAATAAATCATATTTCGTAAGATAAAATGAGAAAGTTATTTATATTTAACTTTCATCGAGTTTAAAAGAATTGAACCGTGCAATCGATAATCATTAAACATTGATGATAAACTCTCAAACAAGAGTTTCTTTTTGTATTTCTTACATTATTTTCTTCATTGACTTCCATCGAGATTAAATTGAAGCACTATGTAGCTAGTAGATACTTATCAACGAGTAAAATTATCATATGAGCCTCTGATCTAGCATGAACAGTGCTGGTGATAGTATTCTGATAATAAGTTATTAAAATGGTGGTTTTTTGTAAAATTGAGATTATAATAGTGGTTTTCGGTAATTAATTTGAATATAAAATAATATTTTATTGCCACGTGTACACGCACTTAACGGAAGTTTTAACGGAATAGTGTCATTGGTGGTTTTCTGTTAACGGCGATGTTATAATATACTCGTTTCGAATTTTTTTTTATAATGGTGGTTTACTGCAAAACACCATATTATAATGGTGGTTTACTGCAATTACCCCTAAAATATTTTTATAAAAAGTGCATTACAACATTTTTGTAAAAGTGCATTAAAATATTTTTTAAAGTGCGTTAAAAGTTTATTTATTACAATTTTTTTTTATTTTGATGCATTTAGAAATTTCTAGTGATGCACTTTTTATATCCACAAATTTAAAATTTAAAAATAAATTATATAATCTAATTTTTATGCAATTTAAAATACTTGTTCCATGCGAGTTTCTCTATAACCTTGAATCCTTCACTCGCGGGTAGTCCCATGATGCTTCCTCCGCTTCCTTGATGCATGCGTAATCGACTGTTTTTGTCCATTCCATCGTAGAACATCGACAACAATTCCCATTTGTTATATCCATGATGAGGACATTCGCATTGAAGTCCTTTGAATCGTTCGTATGCTTCGTGAAAAGATTCATTATTGGCTTGAACGAATTTGTTAATTCTATCCCTAATACGTTTTACCTTTGCAGGGGGGAAGTATTGGTTTACGAAAGCTTGGGCTAAGGCGTCCCATGTCTTGAATGTGTTTGGCTCGTGTCCTTGAAGCCAATCTTTCGCTCCATCGGTTAGAGAGAATGGAAATAGCTTCATGTAAACTATTTCTCGAGGTACTCCTACAAATTTATACGTACGGCATAATTCAGCAAAATTATTAAGATGAACGTGAGGGTTACCGTATCCGTCGAATGATTCACTCTTGATCATTTGGATGAGTCCTCCTCGAAGTTCAAAGTCGTATCTTCTTCATTGGGAATGCGAATGGGAGAATCATAACTTCCAATGGTTGGAGTTATGTAATACTCGGCTGGTTGCTCGACCTCAGCCCCTGCTCGAGCTGCTCCTTGCGGTCGAGTTTGATTTTCCATATCTGGTCGAGTGATGATTTGTTCTCGGTTTCTTCGGTATTGTCCAAGGGAAATTCCACGAAGTTGAGGTCAAAGGTCTAGAAGATCTCGAAGAGCTAGAACTTGAGTTTGTGACGTCCACTTGCACCTTTTTCTTCGCTTTAGAGTTTGATTGCATTCACCTACAAAAAGATGAATTTTAGTAATAGCTAGAAAAATAAGCAAATGAAAGTTTTTATTATTTTTTTTTATATTATTTTTTTTTGGATTTCGAGTGACTCGAAATCTAGAACTAAAAATTAAACTAGTGAAAGATTTTAAAAAACTAAAAACTAAACACCGTTCCCCGGCAACGGCGCCATTTTGACGTGTGTGTATATGTTGATAAATATTCCAACACGCAACTCAAAAGAATTTATAGAACTAGGGGTGACCTAGTGTCGAACCCAAGGGAACAGTGGAGTCAAGTTATATTTCAAACTCGATTACTAGCTTTTAATTCTTTAAACTCGATTACTAGCTTTCAATTTAGTTCTTAAGTGTTTTGTTTATTTTAAAGGCAATATTATTTATTCTAAAGGCAATATTTAAAGAAAAGGATTTGTTATCAAATATTAAAAACTATGACAAGGATGAGAATCCTCCACTAATACTTATGGTTTCACTCGAGCAAGATATAGATTATAGTTATGAATTTCCTTCTTGATGACAATTTAATCTAGAACGTATATGATAATATAAATCCTCACTTCCGAATGTTGGATTTATATTATAGAATTTAGACTGAGTAGCATTAGCATACGAATCCTCACTTCCGAATGTTAGATTCGCACGTAAACATCTACTCGACTAGCTTCATTCCTCCCGGTGTTTTCACTAATCTGTCCAAATACGCTTATTAATACATTCATGCACCAAATATACTCGCTGCTCCCGCTTTGCTAATATACTCGATCTAATGGTTGTATTGATTCTAAAATAGTCTAAGTTCACCTCCGGTCCTTCCCTAGAAAATACTACTCGACCTACTCTTCTAGACGTTTTGTCAGGACACCTAGACGTAGTGCTCGGGTATGATTCAACACACATAATAGTCATACAAGAATTGATTCATGTAAATTAGATAATCATGTTCTAGTTATTCATAAGCATTAGGGATTCATCAAATCCCCATCATAAGGAAACTACTCACTCATCTCGAGTGAATGCAAACATGTTCAAACGATTGTAAGTAAAACGATTGTAAATAAAACAAGAGTAAAGTTTAGAAATTCTCAGTGATTGATGATCCACGGTCGAGCTCCAAGCTGCTGCTATCTCCTCGTTATCTCGAGTACAAAATTAGGTTGAACAATCTTCTATAATTCAAACGGTCTTCCGAGCTCTCTCGGCTCTCTCTTCTTCACTTGGTTACTCGACTTCAATCTCAATCACTTGGTCGGGTAGGGTCTCTGCCCTCCTCCCTTTGCTCGGCGTCTCTTGTGATGCTTATATAGTGAAGAGTGATCACAAGGGTCGAGTAGAATGAAAGGTCTTGCTTTAACTCCTAATCATAAATGGCCGAGTAAATGGAGAGTGTAGCTTATCCACTTGTATTAAATCTTTGAGTGAGTGGAAGGTCTAGCTTATCTTCTTGTATTAATTCTTGTATTAAATGGTCGAGTGAATGAAGAGAATCCATACGAAGGGTCTTGATCACGTGATGACAAGCTCGAGCAGTGTGGTTACTCGGTCAAGTAACATGAGTCTTTGGCTTGTTTTAGCTCGGGTCAAGTACTTCAGTACACTCGGTCTAAGAATTGCAGAAATGCTTCCAATTACGTCTGATTTAGGCCGAATTCACGTGCTTTTCCTCATATTTCCATTTGTGCTCCTTCGTAAGGCTGGAATCGTGCTTTTGACCTGAAACATCAATCAAAGTATCAAAAGTAATATATTTTACGTTATAATCATAGGAAATAAGCATAAAAGTAGGGGCTTAAAATACACATTTCTAACACTGATCAATTGTACAATGCAAGAGTTACATAAGATCGAATGTCTATTTATTTGAAAGAATATAATTTAGTAAGCGATTATACTACATGGAAGTATCAAGGAGAAGTTTCAACAAGTCCCTCAAGTACATGCCGCAAATATCTTGAGAAGAGGAGGGAGCAAATGAGCTTTTATTGTTGTGGGAGGAGCTGCAAAGGGGAGGTTCATGCAATGCTAACAACGCTTCAGATGGGGCATGCCTCGCGCAACAAGTATTTTTGTATGTATCTTGAATTCTTAACAACATTTGAACCTTATGCTAGATGCAAGGTTATGTATATATCATCACACTGGTTTAATTATTTGTAAGAAGCAAACTTTTAATAATCAGTTTTCAGTTTCAGACTTACTATGTTGGCATCAAACTTTTGCGTTTTAGACTTTTGTGTTTGCAGGTTTTTAGTCATTTTACCTTTCCGTACATTCAAATAGTATAACTATATATGACATTTTTGAGTAAATGCGAGAAACAAATTGTGATATTTGAAGTAGCAATACACTTTTTATGCGACAAATAATATCTGTGTCGGTTAATAAATGTTGAACATGTATCCCAGTGGGTTTTGATGATGACAACATTCGACTGATACCTGAGTTGAATGTGCAGGTACATGTACCTGGCAGATACCAAAGAGGGACAAGAACCTGTGTCAGACACGGAGGGACTTGAACGAAACCAAATCAACTGAGCAGCTGCGAGAATCTAGGACGAAGTTGCGAAAATCTAGGACAACTTAAGGAAAGTTGTTGCGGTGGCCGAATATCTTGAATATCTTGACCAAGTCAAAATATTGTTGGGATATTTGTGAATCAGGGACAAGATCAGATTTGGAAGGTTTAGATATGGTTGTTACCCTCCTATATAAAGGGTCATTCATACATCGGTGAATATCATGCGAATTCCAGAGAGTTTTGAGAGCAAGAGATCAGATTTTACTCACTAGGCATTGAGTTGTTGATTTGCTGAGGAAAGCTCACCGGAAGATAGACGAAGTCGACGGTTCGGACCTGAGGGACTTGTCTGTGAAGTTGTGGTTGTTGATCCGGGATCATCAAGCTAGGCAACTTCGAGTAATAGTTTGCAATACTGTTACTGTGTACGAATATTGTAGGTATTTGTACAGTCTACTAATTAATAAAAGTAATCATTAGACGTATTTCCGCTACATTATATTGCTGAGGTACTTGAACCTGCAAACTTGGTTTAGGTTCCTAACAGTTCTTAGACCTCGTGAGGTACATAACTAATCACGGTCCTAACAATAAATAAATTCTCACATGACTCGACTCGTTCTTACACCACAACTTTATGTTATGTTTCAAACAATGTAGGTTAAATGTGACTAAAGTATTTTCCGTTAGTCACATAAAATTACGCAACACGTCTTAAACGATTTATCTTAGCCCGATCAAATGTGCGTCATTTTAGTGTCATTGTAAATAATATCATAGTTACGTAACTTTTGTGAGTTTTACGTAATATTTGTATCGATATCACTAAGATTTAAGGAGGTTTTACTCTTTAAGTTAATCGCACCGACACCAATCAACTCAAGCATATAGAATGAAACTTAATAACAATTAGTCCAGAATCTTTCTGATATAAATGTTTTACAAATATTAAAGCAAGGTGAGAGGTTGTAACCACAATAGGTTTAATGGAAATTTACACCAGTTTCTTCTAAGAATCATTACAACCAAAATACTTTCTTTAACAACCTCACTAATGACAACTTAATCTGATTCATTAGTAGAAAATGTAAGAATAAATTTTGATTTTGGTGTTGCATAATTTTTCCCAACACTTACAATTATGAAGTTGTCGATTTCCTGAAATTTCGGAAATCAGCATCAACATCACAACATTGAACATTAAAATTAGATGCTCTCCTTTCAAAACGCGTGCTATCAAAAAGAGTATGTTCACATAAGCAATAACATGATTTAAGCTAGGCAGTGATCATAACTAGGGCTAGACCTAAATCTACTAAGTAAAGACAATATAACACAAGTCATGCATAGTGCTAACCACATTATACATTATCGAGCCTAAAATTTTGCGTATAAAATATTAGACAATCTTGCAAATATTAACTCTAATGACAGGGCATTCTGACTTATTTGTATGAAATATTGTGTTAATGCCAATATTAAATTTAGATTCCATATAACCAAACTTTCTAACAATTTTCTCTAAGTATAATCTTTCATGTATTTTGAGCAAATATTTTTCCTGGCACTCAAAACCTTTTATCAAATGTGTCCTAGTGGTGGCAAGGAGTCTTCATAAACTCCTTAACCTAAAAGTCATGTCTTCTATCCATGAGCTCACCAATATTCCTGCTTTGAAAGAGGCATTTCCTATTTCCTTTCCTACTCCCCATGTGGTGGAGTCTTTCCTATGTAATAGTTTTGGTTTCAAAAGTCATGTAATGGAGTTTCGATTTCAAAGTCATATAATGGTACAGTTTCGATTAGAAGTCATGTAATAGATTGGTCATGTAATTATATAGTTTTCAAAATGAATTGTAATGCTCGAATTGAGCTTATAATGTACCCATTATAATAAATAAAAAATGTGTCGAGTTCAACTCAGCTATATGTTCAATTATAGCCTTCAATGACTTTCAAGCCAATTATTTGTCATTAATATAAAGTAAAATAAAACTTAGCTGTACCATCTATACAAGCGAAACAACAGTAAGTATAGTATTTAGTTCTAATAAAATCAATTTGTGTTTACAAATGAATCAAACTTCAACTACAATCCTCTAGAACATTATTTGAGAACTTCTACCAAAAAGGAGGAACTTGAGCCGAGTACGAATTCAGTCACGAAAGCCGACTTTAATAACCTTTCAAAAACCGTTAACTCTTTTGTGCAAGCCCTTTCTAACCTTAACTTAGATAAGAAGAAAACACAATCAAACGTCTACGAGGTTAGCGAGCTTACTGAAGAAGCTTACGGCCCTAAAGGAGGAGAAGACGTTAGCTACATAGCTCGAGGACAAGGATCCTACGTACCCCCTCAGCAAAGGCAGACTAGATTCTACTCCGATTCGAAACCACCATACCCTACTCAAGGGTACAATAACCAAAACCCAGGTAAGTCTCAATACTTCCCACGAGACCAAGCTAGAGGAGACTACCCGAGCAACCAAGCCTCGAGTCAGAACTACGGCCCGAGCACAAATCAAATTTCAACCAAAGGAAGGAAGACAAGAAATCCGAGGAACCCACCTTAGCGCAACTAATGACTCAAATGATAGCTACTCAAGCACAACAGAGCAAAGACATTCAGAATATCTTCGCAGGAACTCCAACAAGGAAAAGCCGAACAGAAGATGCTTGAGACACAGTTTGCGCAACTCGCTTCAACGCATTCAAGGAATCCCGGAAAACTTCCTTCTCAACCCGAAATAAACTCAGCCGACTTAAGCGCTATCACTTTGAAGAGTGGTAAGGAGCTTGAAGGACCAAGACCAAAGAAAGCACCAACAAATTCAGCCGAGCAAGATGAACCGAGTAACACTCAGCAGCCCGAGCAGGAAGAGGAAGCCACGGACAAGGAAAGTGAGCCACCTTACGTTCCACCACTTCCATTCCCAAACAGACAAAAGAAGGTAAAAGAAACAGCCGCATTCAAGAAGTTTGCTGAAATTCTCGGAAAGCTTAGCATCACTCTACCATTTTCAGAGGTAATTTCTCAAATGCCCACCTATGCTAAATTTTTAAAAGATATATAACTCATCGTCGTGAATTATGTGATGTAGACCATGTTGCCTTAGGACCTAATTCTAGTGCCGTAATACAACGTAAGATGCCTAAGAAACAAAAAGATTATGGTTCATTCACTATACCGATCGCCGTAGGAGATATAGATATGATGATGCCTTATGTGATCTAGGAGCAGGAGTTTCCATAATGCCATTTATCTTATATGAAAAATTAGGAATAGGAGAACTTTCTAGCACCACTTTAATTCTTAGACTAGCTGATAGGTCTAAACGAGTACCAATTGGTGTGTTAGAAGATATGCCTGTTAAAATTGGAGGATTTTTATGTGTTAGAAATGGATGATAACCCTTATGCCGAAATTCCTGTTATTATGGGAAGACCATTTTTAAACACAGTCAAGGCATTGATAAATTGTGGCGATGGTTCAATCGAGTTGGACCTAGGTGAGGACAAGGTAAAATTTTATCTTTCTAAAATGATGAAAGCACCTACTTGTTCTTTGGATTGTGATTTGTTTGATGCTAATGTTTCAAATAGTGATATAGTTAATATTTCCGCGCTAACAATTCTTGAAAGTGAAGGAAAGAAAGATGAAAATATGTCGAATCTCATGGATGAAACCGAGTACTCGACCGAGTCATTTTCGGTCGAGCAGAATTTGATCGAGCAGAATTTGACCGAGCAGGAACTACATGTAACTTCAATCATAAGCAACTCGAGCAAAGGTAATGAATTTGGTCATGAATTGAAACCTCTTCCACCAAATCTAAGGTACGAATTTTTAGTTTCAGAAAAAATTTCGCCGGTAATCATAAGTGCTTTGCTAAATCAAGATGAAACTATGAAACTCATGCATGTTTTACGTACACATAAAGATGCTATAGGACACTCTATAGATGATTTAAAAGGAATTAGTCCCGACGTATGCATGCATAGGATTCGTTTATGCGATGACGCAAAACCATCTAGGGAGTTTCTTAGGAGACTAAATCCCAAATTAGGTGAAGTTGTTCTGAAAGAAATAACAAAACTTAGAGATGCAGGAATCATATACTCGATCCCCGATTCAGATTGGGTTAGCCCAATCCACGTCGTTCCAAAGAAAGGAGGATTAACCGTAGTTAAAACGAAAATGATGAATTAATCCCCACTAGAACCGTAACCGGATATAGGATGTGTGTCGATTATAGAAAACTTAATAAAGCAACTAAAAAAGACCATTTCCCTATTCCATTCGTGGATCAAATGTTGGAAGACTTTCCGGGCACGAGTACTTTTGTTTCCTCGACGGGTATAGTGGATTTTTCCAAATACCTATCCACCCCGAGGATCAAGAGAAGACCACGTTCACATGTCCATATGGAACGTTCGCGTATAGAAGAATGCCTTTCGGGTTATGCAACGCTCCGGGAACTTTTCAACGGTGTATGATGTCCATTTTCTCCGAGTACCTCGAGAAGACTATGGAAGTTTTTATGGATGATTTTTCAGTTTACGGGGACTCGTTTGACGATTGTTTATCGAATCTATCCAAAGTTCTAGCCCGATGCATCGAGATGGACCTAGTTCTAAACTGGGAGAAATGTCATTTTATGGTTCAAGAAGGAATAGTGCTCGGACACTTAGTTTCAAAACGAGGAATAGAAGTCGACAAAGCCAAGATCGAGGTGATCGAGAAGCTACCACCGCCTAAGGATGTACGAGGTATTAGAAGCTTTCTCGGACACGCCGGATTCTACAGAAGATTTATCAAAGACTTCTCGAAGATAGCAAAACCACTCACAAACCTTCTCGCTAACGATGTTAAGTTCGTGTTCGATGATAAATGTCATGAAGCGTTCGAGACGTTAAAGAAGTTACTCACAACCGCCCCGATCGTTCGAGCACCAAATTGGGATTTACCGTTCGAACTAATGTGCGATGCAAGCGACGGAGCGATTGGAGCATGCCTCGGACAGAGAGTTGATAAACGTCTTCATGTCATTCAATACACGAGCAAGGCACTCGATGCAACCAAGAAAACTACACCACAACCGAGAAGGAGATGTTAGCGGTAGTTTACGCATTCGAAAAATTCAGACAATACCTCGTTGGATCAAAGACCATTGTTTACTCGGATCACGCAGCACTCAAATACTTGATGAACAAAAAGGACGCAAAACCAAGACTTATTAGATGGATCCTTTTATTGCAAGAGTTCGACATAGAGATCAGAGACAAGAAAGGAGTCGAGAACGTAGTAGCCGACCATTTATCTAGACTCGAGACTACCTTAGAGGATAAAGGAAGTGGAGACCCTATCAAGGATTCATCAAGGATTCATTCCTAGGAGAATACTTGTTATCCATAGACTCAGCTCAAGACAAAGACCCTTGGTACGCAGATTTTGTGAACTATCTTGTTTGTGGAACACTACCACCAGAGATCACGTATGCACAAAAGAAGAAATTTCTCCGAGACGCTACTCGATACTATTGGGACGACCTTATCTTTATAAGTTAGGAGTCGATGGCATATATCGTACGTGTGTAGCAGAAAAAGATCAACATAGAATCTTACGCGAATGTCATTCTTCATTCTCGGGAGGACACGGATCCACATCCAAAACAGCCGCTCGAGTAATGCAGTCGGGATTCTATTGGCCAACTATTTTTCAAGATGCTCATAAGTATGTTCAATCGTGCGACGCTTGCCAAAGATCGGGAAACATCTCGAGGAGAGATCAGATGCCTCAGAAGGGTATACTCGAAGTAGAAATTTTTGATGTATGGGGAATTGATTTCATGGGACCTTTTCCTTCATCTTACGGAAACAAGTACATTCTAGTAGCGGTTGACTATGTGTCTAAGTGGATAGAAGCCATAGCCACACCCACATGCGATGCCAAGTCCGTAAAGAAATTATTAAGAAGATCATTTTCCTAGATATGGTGTACCTCGAACTATCATTAGTGACAATGGAACGCACTTTAAGGAGAAACAACTCGAGAAGATGCTTCGAAAACATGGAGTATATCACAAGATTTCGACACCTTACCATCCCCAAACCAGTGGTCAAGTAGAAGTTTCGAATAGAGAGATCAAAGCTATTTTAGAAAAGACCTTTCAGGGCAAGGAAGGAATGGGCGTCGAAGCTAGATGACGCACTATGGGCTTATAGGACAGCCTAAAAGACCCCTATTGGTATGTCTTCATACAAACTTATCTTCGGAAAAGCTTGTCACTTACCGGTAGAGATCGAGTACAAAGCCATGTGGGCTATCAAGAAGATGAATTTCGATTCTAGAGCTGCAGGGGAACACCGTATTCTTCAATTACATGAACTCGAGGAGATACGCTTAAACGCCTACGAAAGCGCGAAAGTCTACAAAGAGAAAATAAAGAAGTGGCACGATAAGAAAATCAATGAGAAGAGATTCGCAGTAGGAGACGAAGTGCTACTCTACAACACTAGGTTGAGATTATTTCCGGGAAAATTACGTTCCAAGTGGTCCGGACCATTCAAGATATCTAAAGTTTTTGACGACGGACACGTGAAATTACATACGAAGGAAGGAAACACATTTAAGGTCAGCGGACATAGACTGAAGATTTATCATGCTGGAGACCAATGCTATCTAGTGGAGCAACTCAATCTCTATGAGGTCGGATAACTAAGATGGAGCATATCCTCTCGAGAAGGGATCCTAGCAAAGGACTTTTCGAGTGTGTTTCTTTATATGAAGACACGGCTACGTCCTTGCCAGGACGTTAATCTAGGCCTGAAAGTATTTATTTTTCCGCACTTTATTGCTTTCTAGATTAGGTGTGGTGATATAAATTATTTGGGAAAATTCCGGGGATAAATTCTTTCACTCGATCGAGTAAACCACCAATTCGACCGAGTCACGTCACCCACATTAATATAGATTAAACAATTTAAATGAATTCCTATTTCATTCGATCGAGTAAGATTCTTACTCGACCGAATTGAGTCGACCATAAAAACGTAAATAAATTCATTTAAATAATTCAACCCCCCTCATTCGATCGAGTAAAAATCTTACTCGACCGAATCACACTACCCAAAAATAAAATATAAAAATACAAAAATCAAAAATTTCAAAGAATCCAACCGTTGGACCAACTTGACCAATTATATTTGGTCATATTGGAGATTGTTCAAATTTAATTAGACCAATTAAATTTGGTCCACTGGAAATTGGTCCAATTTAAAAAACCCTAAAACATCACTCGACCAACCTTCCCTCTACCAACCCTACTCGACCGCTTCACCCTTTCTCTCAAAATCTAAATCCCTAACCCACCGATTCACTCGACCGACCTCCAACCTCAATTCAATTCAGCAATGTCGAGTGGACAAGGATCGAGCATGGGAAGAACTAAGACCCTCGCGAGGAGATGGACGGTTTTCAACCCGAGCTCTCAACTTAGCTTTAGGAAGCCATATCAAGAGCCACGGCTTACTCAACTCTTCTTTGGCTCGAACAAGAAGCAAGTGGTAAGCTCCGTTGCACCTCACAAACCTACTATGATCGAGCTTGGAATTTATGAGATTGTGGACAATATATTTATCAATGTGGCTTGATCGAGTGGGAATATTTGATGGGACAACCGACACATCACAACCTTGTGGTCGAGTTCTTCAAGCTTTGAACCGTTTTATAATGAGAATGAATGTGTGTCGTGGGAGTTTGAGATTAACACAAAGAATTCAAGGAGGAGAAGGAGTATATGGACGGAGAATGGTTCTCTCCCGGAGGTGTTATTCCATTTTGTACGGATGAGATGAGGTTGGAAGTATGGAGGAAGCTAACCGGTATGCGCAATATGACCCTAATTGCTCACCCAAGTGCCTAACGGATGGAGTATGGAAATACATCCATCGGATTATTTCTACAAACATCAACACTCGTGTTGACCAAGGTGCTCGAGTATCTCGGGAAGACTTGGATTTAATGTACTTCATGGAGCGAGGAGACTCCATTGATTGGTTTTATGTCTTCACCGAGCGCTTCAAGAAGATGATCAACCCAAGGAAAAGAGCAAGGCACTCGGCTGCTCATCTTTTATCACTTGCCTCGCGGAACGCTCATATTTTCGGTTTGAAGGCAAAGGAGATTTTAGACCACTCGACACCACCCGGTTGTTCACTATGACGTTGATGGATAGGAGGAGCAAAGAGTGGGTATGTGCAAAGGAAATGCCTAAGCGTGCTGACCGGAAAGGAAAGAAAAAGATGAACGAAGGAACTAGCTTCGAGTGGGAAGAGTGCTAGGAAAGCCTCTTTTGTTGTTTATTTGTGTTGTTTTTGAAACTTTTTGCCGTACCGTTTGCGGTACTCTGTTGTTTGCAACTTGAACTTGCGCGTACTTGTTTTCTATTGCCATTTACCCTTATAATCGCCAAGTTTTACAAGCGCAAAGTGAAGCAAAAAGGACATTGCTTCACTCGACCGAATCTATGGATCATTCGGTCGAGTAACCCACAACACTTAAACAACTCGACCCAAATTAGAAAAATCAGATTTTTAACCAAAGCCCACTCGAGCACTAGCCCAATTCTTTCCTAAACAAATATCTCGAGTAACCCTAATAAATTTCAAACTTCCATATATTAAATCTTGATTAAATCTTTGATTTAATATTCATTATTAGAAACCTTTGATATAATATTTATCACACTTTATTAGGTAAGTTACTACTCGAGTGACCTTAGAGCTACCCTCATTAGAATATAAAAACCGATCGAGTATCATGGTGTATTCACCACAACTCGACCGAATCTACATACTCGAGCATCATGTCTCAATCCAACCTACTATCCAAAAAGACCAATGCACCCTCCCAAGAAGAACTCAAGTTGAGTTTGTTCACACCTATGACCCATCCTACCCACCAAATTTTGACAACATAGACCATGCACGAACCTATGAAAGATTAGCTGAAGATGCAAACCGACTCAAGCCTTTGGTGAGCTCGATAGCCCTTCATGACAAGACAATGCAAAGCCTTGGCATTAGTGCCAAAGTTTTATGATATGTTCACGAGCTTCACTCGATGTGGATGTTGTTTTCAACAAGCAATGCTATAAGGAACTTGTCTATGAGTTCATTGCTTCGTTTTGAACCTGTTGAAGGAGATGGTTTTGCATATGATTATGAAGGATGGAAATTCAGAATTCAAGATTTGGATTTTTATTGGACTCGACAAGAAGCATATAGACATCTTGGATTTCCTGAAGGAGGACTTTGTCACTTGGCTACGGAACAACAAAGAATTCAGATTTGGAAAGATATTAGCCGCCAAGACTTCATTGGAGACTATCCTTCACCATCTCTATTAAGAATCCCGTTTGGAAGTACGTGCATCGTCTGATTGCTACGAATATTAATTGCCAACCCGAAACTGTTGATGTAGTTACCCGAGAGGACTTGAACATTATGTGGGCACTCGACCAAGATGAACCAATCAATTGGTTTGATGTGTTTACAACCATGTTCAAGGGTATGCAGCAGGCATACTACTCTTCACAGTACGTGGGTTGTACTTCATTGATCACTAGCATAGCCATCGGTTGCAATTTATTCTACCCGAGAGATACACAGAATTCCGAGAATTGGACTTTAACTTGTTAAGGAAATTAGCATTCCTAGCCAAACAACCCGCTAAGTTGGAATTTGCCTATAAGGAAGTAACTGAGGAAGAAGACCCCTCCGAGAAGGCGCGCTCGGTTGGAACTTCAATGATACAAGCAAAGAAAGGGTAAGGAAAAAGCTACCTCGAGCAAAACAAGTCCAAGAAGCCTAAGAAAAAAATTCGGGTATTGAGTGGTATGAGGTTCGTAGGGTGACTATCAAAGAATTTCGCAAGCCTAATGGAGAACCAATAGAGATCGAGTCGATGAGTGATTAAACCTTATTTCTTATTTCTTCTACAAATAATATGTCTTTGTTTGGAAAACAAAGTTAGAAATTCAATAAAGAAGAAATTTATCACTTACCAAATTTTAGGGTTACTAAAAAAAAAATTCAGAATTAAAACACCTTGAACAAAAAATAAAACTCAATTAAATTCTGAATTTTGGCGAGCGACCAAGTTCACTCTACTCTTAAACCGAAATCAAACTCTTCCATTCGGTCGAGTCATCTGGTTCACTCGACCGAATCAAACTATTGGGCCATATCACCTTAAACATTAAACAAACCTAGCCCAACTACACAAAACAAACCCTAACTCGACCATTCAAACACTTAGCCGTTTTCACTCAACCAAAATCTCACCTTTCCCAAATCCTACACAAATTAGAACACCAATGGAAAACCAAGAGCGGAGCAAAGTAGTTTTCAAGAGAAGAAAGTTGTCTAAACAAAGATTGAAGTCACTCGACCGGAAGAGAACCCTCACCCGGCCGACTCGAGCAACTCGACCTATTGATGGTAACAACCCTCTTTAGTTGAATCTACTCCCTATCCGTTCAATGCACAAATTAGACTAGATTCGGAGATGAAAGTAAGGGAAAAGAAGCTTAGGAATTTCAAAGTTCTTACTCCTTTATTTCCGGACATTGAATTTCTAGACAAAGTGGTGTTGATTTTTGATAAGATTGAGCCGAGGTTTAAGAACCATGGATTAGGATTTGTGTTTGGTGATGATCCGGGTGTGTATGAAAAGGTAGTGCGCGAGTTTATTTATTCACTTAAGACCAAATGGAGAGTGGTCGAGTTAAGAGGACACAAGATAGAAGTTGTGAAAGAATGGAAATTTCGTTTGGGAAACAAGGACTTTGTTCTCTCTAGTGATGAATTAAGAATTGCATTTGGTTTGGAACATTGCGAACCATGTTTACCGATCACTAAGAATATGAGGAACATAGTTTGGAGAGAAATCACAAACGGTAGTATGGATTATAAGTCGGGTAGCACGGCTACAAAGATTAGAAGTTCGGAATGGAAGTTTATACATCGTCTTATAGCTACTTGCCTATACCTTCGTAGTGATAAGGAAGATTCGTGAATAAGGATGATTTGGATATAATATGTTGTATGCACGAGGATCTTCCGTTCGATATGCTCACTTGCATCACTCGAACACTTGAAGAATGTCTCTTGAAGTCATTCAAAGGATTATATATTGGTGGAGGACATTTTGTTACCATGCTAGCTAAGCATGTAGGATTTTCACTCGACCCGAGAAAGGCATTGCCGAAACAAGTACTAGGAGAGGTCGAGCTACTAAGTCGTGGACTTGTTAAGAAGATAAAACTCAGCGGAGGAGATATTATTGTCTTACCCGAAGACGAGACAAAGATGATATTAGTCACGACTCACCACCACCCGAGACCAATTCCCTTGATGAGCTTTTAAGGAATTCTAGAAATATGATTGCATGGCAAAGGGACATCACTAGTTGGTATACCGACATGACTATTTGGCAAGGAGAAATGATGAAGACATTGTTCACTCACACCTCGTGTGAAGGATACCGATCACCACCTCGACCTACATTGCATCACTCGACCGAAGAAAAGCTCAAGAAGATGAAGAATTCGTAGATGCAGAAGATAACGTAGGTGACAACGAATAGGTCTGATAATGAAACAACTTCCGAATCCTTAGAAACACCCGATATCTCCCAAACAAACAATCAACAACCCATAAACAACAACTTTCACAACTAGAAAAGATTGATCGAGTACTTGACATTTGCACTTGTTTGAACATTTTAACTTGATTATCTATCATGTTTTGCTTTGTTCGTTATATAATGACAAATCTTTGTTAGCATTGCAAGAATGATACATGTGCAGCGCATTGGAAAGTCAAGATACGAAGAATAATGTCAAGAACGAAATACTCGACAACCAGCTAAGTATCTCTACACCTTAATCTTAATTTATTGCTTAGGGACTAAGCAAATTTTTAAGTGTGGGGTGGGGAGTAGTATGCATACAAATTTTCATGATATATACATTGCATACTTTTCAAAATTTGCATACATCCTACTATTTAAATGAAAAACACGTTGAAAAATGTCAATTAAACATGCTAAACAAGATCGAGCACTTAGATTAAAAATGTTTGCTGAGAAACTCATGAATTGAAATTTTTGAATTGAACGATTTTCATGATAGAAAATTTATTTCTTGTGACTTAACATAAGAGCTTGCCTAATTTGATTTTTCTTAGAAATTTTTGACATAACACCTTGAGAAAAGCAAAGTTTTATCCAATTTCATAGAGGAAATTTTTGAACAAAACATGGATAATATTTCATAAAGCTATTGTATTGCCTTTAGGTGACTTAAGCATATCTCGTAATATATGGTGCATTTGTTGTAACACTCGAGTTAATATTTTGGCATCTAGTCAAGTCTTAAGTGTGGGGTTATCCGATAAAGTCGAGCATTTGCCGAGGGTTAGGAAAGAAAATAAAATTTATTTCCCCCTTGAAAGTATCTGCTTTGACAAAACAAAAAACATTTGCCGAGGGTTAGGAAGGTAAAATTCCCCCTTGAAAGTATTTGTTTGAAAAAAAAAAAAAGAAAAAAAAAATATATAAAAGAAAAATATTGTTTCCCCACTTAAGTCCTTGCTTGCCTAAATAATGTTGCGACTCGAGTGAAGCTGTCGAGTGATAACCATGAGAATTGCTTAGGGACGATCCTTGTACTTATGTACGTAGGCATGACATGCTTTTGAGAGAAAAATTCATGAAATATGTGGTAATCATCCGGAATTCCTCTACTCTTATGGATTACGACGTGTAGTCTAATTCTTGGGCAAGAATTCTTGACCTTGACCTTATGGACTAGCCCTTGCTAGCATAGGTGATTGGTTCGGTGAAACTCCTCTTGAAATTGTGTTTTACTTTGTGATTTTCGGTGTAAGTTGGGAATGGAGAGAAAGGACAAATCAAGGTTAGTTTCTTATTGCTCGAGTTACTTGAAATTTATGACTATCGTGATTTGAAGTGATTTTCAATGATTTTCATGCCATGAATGATCAGCTATACTTTGAAGTGTTTTGATTAAAGAATAATGCAAAAAATGTTTGTTAATTGACTAGCTATGTAAATGAATACGATGAATGGATGATGTGCAGGATTTGTGAGTATTCCGTTATCTGAAAACTCTCACGAGACTAAAACTCGTCCGCTAGGGCAGCCTAGAGGTTTAAAGGCTTAATGCATATGCTAAATGCATTCGTGATTTTCTACGACAGTGAACTAGGATTAGATTAACTTTAGAAATCTCAGGAGTAAGAAATAAGCTTAATACTTGTTCGGGACGAACAAGGATTAAGTGTGGGGTATTTTGATCAGTGTTAGAAATGTCTATTTTAAGCCCCTACTTTCATGCTTATTTCATATGATTTAACGTAAAATATATTACTTTTGATACTTTGATTGATGTTTCAGGTCAAAAGCACGGTTTACACCTTACGAAGGAGCATAAATGGAAATATGAGGAAAAGCACGTGAATTCGGCCTAAATCAGACATAATTGGAAGCATTTCTGCAATTCTTAGACCGAGTGCACTAAAGTACCTTACCCGAGCTAAAACAGCAAAGACTCGACCATGTTACTCGACCGAGTAAACACACTGCTCGAGCAAGTTTTCACGTGACCAAGACCCTTCGTATGGATTATCTCCATTAACTCGAGTGATTTAATACAAGAAGATAAGGAAGACCTTCACTTACTCGATCATTTAAACAAGTGGATAAGAAGACTTCCATTTACTCGGCCATTTATGATAGGAGTTAAAGCAAGACTTTCATCACTCGACCCTTTGATTGATCTTCACTATATAAACATCACAAGAGGTTTGAAGAAGTTGGCTGCTGCTGCCCGAGCTACCTAAGGGGGCTGAAATAAAGTGATTGATCTAGTCGAGTAAACCAAGTGAAGAAGAAGATATACCCGAGAGAGTTCGGAGGACCGATTGAATTATTGAAGTTTATACAACCAGATTTTGTACTCGAGATAACGAGGAGAATAGCAGCAGCATTGGAGCTCGACCGTGGATCATCAATCACTGAGAATTTCTAAACTTTACTCTTGTTTTATTTACAATCGTTTTACTTACAATCGTTTGAACATGTTTGCATTATCACTCGAGATGAGTGAGTAGTTTCCTTATGATAGGGATTTGATGAATCTCTAATGCTTATGAATAACTAGAACATGATTATTTAATTTATATGAATCAATTCTTGTATGACAATTGCGTGTGTTGAATCATACCCGAGCTTAATCTTCATAAATAGGTGTCCTGACAAAACATCTAGAAGAGTAGGTCGGAGTAGTATTATCTAGGGAAGGACCGGAGGTGAACTTAGATATTTTGGAATCAATACAACCATTAGATCGAGTATATTAGCAAAGCGGAGCAGCGAGTATATTTGGTGCATGAATGTATTAATAAGCGTATTTGGACAGATTAGTGAAAACACCGGAAGGAATGAAGCTAGTCGAGTAGATGTTTACGTGCGAATCCAACATTCGGAAGTGAGGATTCGTATGCTAATGCTACTCAGTCTAAATTCTATAATATAAATCCAACATTCGGAAGTGAGGATTTATATTATCATATAACTATACATTCTAGATTAAATTGTCATCAAGAAGGAAATTCATAACTATAATATAAATCTAACACGGAAGTGAGGATTTATATATCTTGTTTGAGTGAAACCATAAGTATTAGTGGAGGATTCTCATCCTTGTCATAGTTTTTAATATTTGATAACAAATCCTTGCCATAGTTTGATAACGAAACCTTTTCTTGAAATATTGCCTTTTGAATAAATAATATTGCCTTCGAAATAAATAAAACACTTAAGAACTAAATTGAAAACTAGTAATCGAGTGTAGAGGATTATAAGCTAGTAATCGAGTTTGAAATATAACTTGACTCCACTGTTCCCTTGGGTTCGACACTAGGTCACCCCTAGTTCTATAAATTCTTTTGAGTTGCGTGTTGGAATATCTACCTATCTAAACCGCCGCGGTCACCGATCCTAAGCGTAGAGATTTGATACTTCAGGCTGGTGATAATGTCTTTCTCAGAGTGTCACCTATGAAAGGTGTTATGAGATTTGGAAAGAAAGGAAAGCTTAGCCCCCGATTTGTTGGCCCATTTGAGATACTGGAGAGGGTTGGAAACGTGGCTTACCGACTAGCTTTACCTCCGGAGTTGAATAATGTACATCCAGTTTTTCATGTCTCACAGCTTTGTAAATACATTGGGGATCCGAATCATGTCTTACAGTATGATAAGTTTCCAGTGGATGACACGTTATCGTATGATGAGGAGCCTATAGCTATCCTGGATAGACAAGTCATGAAGTTACGGAACAAAGAGGTGGTGTCTGTTAAAGTCTTATGGAAAAATCACACAGATGCTGAAGCTACTTGGGAAGTGGAGAATGACATGAAAGAGCTATATCCTCATCTTTTTAGGACTCAAGGTACATTTATTTAAATTCGAGGACGAATGTTTTTGAAGGAGGGTAGAATTGTTATATCGAGATTTTTATTAAATACATAACAAATAAAATTTGGAATGTAAAATATATAATAATTTGGAAAGAATAAATAAAATTAGGTAAAAATGGATGGAGATAAGATGTAGTCAAAGGATGAGGGTGTGCAGTTTAGAACCATCTAACCACATCCCATTTAAGTCTCAACCCACAACAACTGTTCAAAGGCTTAAGGTGACTCACACGTTCAAGATTTGATGATTTTTACAGTAAAGAAAGAGAAGACATGTGGCCAGCGTGGTATGTAATCTAGCCCTAACTTTACACGTTTGGATTTAAACATAGAGTAATCTTCCTGGACGATCAAGGTCACTAACTTTAGTTTGTTTTAAGATGAACATGTGTTGTATCTCTCTTCTTCCTTGTTTGCTCCGTCTTCTTTCTAAACTACCACCGTCTTCCGTTTTCATTTTTTTCAATCACCGCTCCGGGGTGGAGGTCAGGTTCATCTTCTTCATGGGATGATGAATCCCTCCACCTCTACCCCAAGGAGTCCTCCATTTGGTTACACCTCCACCTCCTCCTTCCATCATCAATCATCGCCGCCGCCTCTTTAATCGTCCGATCAGGTTGCATGCATGTGGCCGGTTGTCATCACCGCCGCCGCCTCCTACCCCCAAGGTCACATGCATGTGACGGATCGGCCTTTACTCGGTTATTTTCCTATATGTATGTTGTGTATATAAATAATGGACATGTAATAGTATGTTTTCTATGTTTGGTAGTTATGCATGCTTGTTATGCCGTTCAAGGCGTCGTCACAGCAATTTTTGCTGTGTAATAAGGTTTGGTTTAGCCAAACTCGTTATCATGTCCGGGTGCCGGACTAGTGGGAGTCGATGGTGAAGGTGCCGCCAGTGGCCTGCTCGATCAACTGTTTTCAGAGATGACTCAGTGTTGTTGTCTCAAATTTGTACCATCGTTTGTATTTCATTTTATATTCATGATCGAATGTATTATATTCATGATCGAATGTACTCGTGATCAGATGTACTCATGATCTGTTGTACTTATGATTAAATGAAATATACCCACTTTTTATCCAAAAAAATGAACATGTGCTGTAGAGATGAGTTGTGAGGTGTAATTGTGACCAGAGATGTGGATGAGTAAATTTGAAACGTGGCATGTTATGAAGTGAATCACTCAGTGGGCAAGTGATGTTGATTATTTGGACATGAGGAATGATTTGTGTTATTCGGCTCATTTGGAAGGGATAAATTGATATTTACTTTTCTAGATATAGTTGTTTTGGTAGTTGATGACTCAGAACTAGTTAGCGAGGTGTGGTAGCTAACTACAGACATATTGATATATGCATGTCAGCGTACGAAGTTATTATCATTTAAGTCGTCGTAAAATAACAGTAATGAGTACTGATCTTATGCATGTAGGTGACATAAGTGGAGCTACTGGGAGTACGTTTTGAGAGTATTTCATCTGCTCAACATTTGTTTTGATTAAACTGTGAGTATATAATATATTTTATTTTCGTAGACTAAGTAAATGTTTGAGTGATGGCTTGATGAACATGATATATGAATGTTAAATAATATAAACGTATATATGACTTGTATGATATGAATTGATATATGTGCATCATTACATACACGACACGATATGCATTATGTGATCTAGTGGTGATTGGCGTGATGCCCTCCGTGGGGCGAAGCACGATGATATGGTGGTGATTGGCGTGATGCCCTCCGTGGGACGAAGCACGAAGATATGATATGGCGGTATGACCCGCACTCTGATATGATGGTCCGGACCGGCAGTGACGACTGCCCACAGACATGACATACATTTGCATACACGCATTACGCATCATTATCTGTATCTGTGTATCTGAGTATGTGATATGAAAAATATGAGTAAAATGAATTAAAGAACATAAACCAAACGTTAATAAAGTATGTTATGTATTCACTGAGTCTTTTGACTCACCCGTTATTTCCCCCTTTTTTTTTTACAGATAAGTGATAGTGCTAGTACGAGATTCGTCATCAGTCCTAGCTGAGGAGCTTACATTTGACGTACTGTGATCCCTTTTTATTTCTCCTGTTCTAGACATTTTCTGTTTTAGCTAGTATTGCTCCGTTGTACTCAGAATTTAGTGACAGAATCTGTTTACTCATTTGCTTCCGCTATACTGTTTCATTTTTAGTTATCACTGTTATTGAATATGAAATTGATAATTTCTGAGGCTTGCTTGACCGTTGGTCTTGCGCCGGGTCTTGCGCCGGTCTCGTCGATCTTTAGTTTTGGGTCGTTACAAATTTGCCCTTTTTTTTTGCAACATCGAATTTCTTACTAAATTTATTTTCAGTTTTAGAAGGGCGGTTGCTTAGTGTTCTAGGTCTTTCTTGAGAACCAACGCAATCCAAATGATTATGGTTTTTGTCATTCATAAAATTTTGTTAATGTTTGTTATTGTATTCTACAAAACCAGTGTGTTTGTGATATTAACAATTCGATGTCAATTGATACGCACAGATGATGGATCATGCAGTTCTCTTTAGCGCATTGGAGACGTAATTCATCAGGGATAACTCAGTATGTAAGTGCAAATACTAATTATTGGTGATAATTTGGATTTGGTTCTTGACGGGGTAGAAATGAGTGGATAAATAATGACATGAGTGTGAGGTTGTTGACGTTATGTATAGTTGTATCTCAAAATCTATGACTAAGAGACTCCAATGTGATTCAAAAATAATTTATACACCAATAAGCATTGGGTAGTGTAAGGAGTAAACATAAACTCGTACACTATATAAGATTTCACTTCAATTTATCCAATTTGAATTGATATTTAGTTTTGTAAAGATTTGGATTAAGAAAAGCAAGCTAATGTTCAATTATTAAGTTTTAAAAATATGTCAAAGTTGATTTGATCTATCTAGTGTATCCCAATAAAGTAAAAATTGAATATATAGTTGAGGACTATAGAAGTTATGAATAGATCAAATTTTGAAATTAACTTTCTCTCAATTTAGAATATCAATCTATCTCAAAGATTCAAATCTCAATCTTTCTATATGTTGATTCGCTCTGACACCCTACACTGGTCACGAACTTTGATTATGGTGATGAGTGAAAAAGTTCGGATTAAGTGTACATAACCCCTAGCATATCTCTTATGCTACTTTCATAATTCAATAAGAAATAAGTTGGTTTTACTCTTGTCTTTCCTAAATATGTATCTTTTTATAATGTACTTAAGTTAATACAGATTTCATGACGTTGGCATTCCTTTCAAACACCTAGCATGTAAATTAACATACGTGAGTAAACCGTAATCCATCAATAACTTACCTAAACTATCGATTAGAACATCTTCACAATACTCGGGAACACACTAGATAAGATTCATCAAACTTTTGAGATGGATAATGCCGCCGTGTTTGAGATGTGGAGAAATCGGAATGCGTTGATTTTTAAAGAGGAGTGTGAAGGGGAGCTTGCCATTGCGGAGAGAGTGAGAAGAATGACAGACTTTAAGATGGACACCATTAAGGCTTAAAAGAATCCTGCTGACATTGGTTTGAACACGTGTTAGATGGTTTTGTTAGTTGTTCATTTGGGTCGAAGTGTAAACAGGTGTATTTTTTATTTTGTTGTAGCTTCTGCATGTGTAAATCGGGTCAAAATCCAGTTATTCGATAGCTGGGTGTGAGTGTTTTGTAATGGTTCTTTTGTGTCTTTGTCCACTTACTGATCGAATACACATTTTCTGATAAAAAAACAAGTCATCTCCTACGAATATATCTTCACAAGTATATGAATAAAAGCTTAGCAAATCGGATATACTGTCCTGTTACTGTATCCTGAATTTGGCACAAAACAAAATATTTTTTATAAATTTCACATCGATTAGTCATCATTTCCTTTATTGGGTAAATTCAAATTTGAATTTTATAGTCGTGACAATCTGTTTTTATTTATTAGTGCTTCCCATGATATGTGTAGAATTAGCTAACTTGGAACAAGTGTATTCTGGTCAAAACACGACCAGGTTCATTGCACTTGACTCCATCGAACACATCAATAAATAACAGTTACTGATTCCACTTTATATTCTCAATACACGACCACATGTTGTTCTGCTTTCAAAAAGTCAGAATCTCGCATTTAATCACATTTTTTATGTATCAAATTGAGCCACATGGTCCTCCAAACTGACCTAACTTCGATTCCTTCCCCATCTCATAGGAGATGCTAGTAATAATATCTTCTCAAAATTCTACTTTTTTGTATTCCCATTTGATGTATTTGAATCCAATTCCATTCATAAAATTCTAACTTATCTTAGTTCAAAAATGATGCCAAATTCACAATCAAGTAATGCCTCCACTGTATATAATATACCATGTATCAATGTGTTCAGATTCGGTGCAGCATATAGTCAATTGCAACGTATTAATCGGATTGATTAATTACAAAACTATGTTATTTAGTTAAAACAAAAATTGAAAATTAACGAACTCATTGTAAACGACGTAATTTTATACCTAAACAAAGTAGTTTTGACCTTAAACGTTATGTTTTGGCCCTGTATATTATTGTAGGCAGCACGTGATCTCATTCCGTATTATTATAACTGAAAAAACAACCACTCAATTTCATATTATATACCCTCTAGACTTATCAAATGTTTTAAACTCAATCGTTATATTAAACAAAATCAAATAATATAATCATAAATCGAACTCTAATCACACTTGAAAGTCATGTTGTTGTCTTCCGAGGATTGTTGCAAAATTTTAGCCAACTAAATGTTAAAAAGAGCACGTTGATACAAACCGGAGAATCAGGCAAAAGCCAGCCAAACAGTAAATTCGGACAGATACATAATGCGATGAATGAACCTGGATCAATAACCGTCCAGGTACAATATTACTTTTAAATTAGTGGGTCCAATTTTCAACCAGATTTCAAATTCTGAACAACGATAAATACCACCACAAACGACTCCATTTTAGGGCATAGGGTTTATAATCAAAATCCCCAAATTGAAGAGAGAGAGAAAACCCTAGAAATTCGTAAACCTTCGATTTGATTTTTGCGATCGTTGACTTTGCGGGATCTTCGTCGGCGATCGGATCTGTGTTCGTTGAGGAGGATTTGCTTGCAAAGTTTTTCGATCAGGTATGTTTTTTTGGGGTACGAGTAATTGGATGTGGTTGTAGTGAGTTGGTTGGATGTTTGGTGTAATGTGGTTGAGATTTATTGGATTTAGGGTTTGGATTTTATTATTATGTTGTTGGTTTCTTCAATTGGTATTTTAAAGTTTGGCAGTTGTGAAGTTTGATTTGTGTGATTGTTATCTGTTTGGTGTTGTTTGGTTGAAATAGGATTATTGTTGATTTTGCAGGACATCATCAATCATGGTGCTTTGGGTTTTTGGGTATGGTTCATTGGTGTGGAACCCTGGATTTGAGTATGATCAGAAGATCATCGGGTATATAAGGGATTACAGGCGCGTATTTGATTTAGGTAAGTTATTATTTACAGCTTTATGAGTTTGAAAAATATGTTTTTTTATTTGCTAATTTTGTTTTCCTTGAATGGTTCAGCGTGCATTGATCACAGAGGTACACCTGAGCATCCTGCTAGAACTTGCACATTGGAAGACAAAGCAGGAGAAATATGCGTAAGTTAGCACTTTGATGAATTTTTATCGTAGACAGGTAAATATCCCAGAGGAGTGATGATTTTTTTATTTTGATTCCTTCAGTGGGGCGCTGCTTATTCTGTCAAGGGAAGTCCTGAGAAGGAAAAGGCTGCAATGGAGGTAAAACTAGTTCAATTACTTTCCATTCTAAACTTTTTTGTCCCATTTAAGGAAATTAACTGATGTTCATAAGGAAAGAAATTGATGATGGAGCATATAACAATTAATGACTGCCATTGTAGTTTTTGCAAAATATCTTCACATGTGAACTTATCTAATAAATTAGGCAGTTGGTTGCATGACATTTACATGCGGTTCTGCCTAATGACAATATAAGCTTCTTCTCTGATTTGGATTTGTATGATAAGTGTACCGTGGCTAACTACCAAATATACCGTATTGTTTCTTTCTGAAGTCTCGTATCCTTTACTTTGTTTTGTAGTATTTGGAGAGGCGAGAGTGTGAGTATGACTCCAAGACTCTTGTAGATTTTTACAAGGTAAGATGATATTCTGATTGAGATATATAGAGAAGTTAATTCTGGACTTCTAAATTACCAAACTGATTTTCTCTTGTGATTTCTTTTATTCAGGAAGGGGATGACAGTGAGCCGGCAGTAAGAAATGTTATAGTGTAAGTTACCATTTAGATTGAAAAGTTTCCCTTTATCAGATCTCAGTATCTCGGGGAAAAATAGTGTTACTATTAGTACGAATCTGATTCCTAGAAATGATGGACTTTGTGCAGTTTCACATCAACTCCTGATAAGATTACAAACAAGTATTACTTGGGACCTGCCCCAGTTGAAGAAATGGCGAGGTATCTAACAAAATTTGGTTTTTATCCAATCTTTTTAAACCACAAATCATTCTGCCACCTTTTTGCTTAACTTGCAATCATGCATATCAGGCAAATCGCTACTGCCTTTGGGCCATGCGGAACAAACCGAGATTATATTTTCAAGTTGGAGAAGGCATACATGACATTGGTAGGTTTTCCACCTTTTATATCTCAATCACTCCTGATCATTGTATCTAATAAATTTCATCTATGCCACCAGGTCATGAAGAAGACTATTTACCAACCTTGCTGAAGGATTTAGGAAATTCCTTGGAATAATAACATCGAAAAAAGGAGCTGAAAATGAAAACAGGAACAATGCCCCATAGTCCGCTTAACACCCATTCGGAGCTCGACCCAAAGCTCTCATCATGGACAGCCGTGCACTCTCATAAAACGCTCCCTTACCTGAGTAGATCTAGCACAATCTTCCACCCGTTTTTTCACCCCAACTGAGTGTCAACATTTTTTCAAAACTCATTTAGCAATGAGTTAAGAGAAACATAGTGACAATGTATCTTATTTTACAATGCAATCTAAACTGCTTTTTCCATGGCTTATGTATCCGTTTACATTTGAATAGTTCTTACTTCTTACCTTAGTTGATAGTTTCAGTATTACTTGAAATTTGAATGGTTCAAAAATTACAGATGTAAGCTAGTGCAGTAACCCCTGGAGGTTCTATTATCTTCAGCTCTTGCCCCCCTCCACTGAACTGCATATTGAACTGCCTGGGTTCCTAAATAAATTAATCAACAAAGCTAAATGTAAATGTAATCTTAAAACAAAATTTCTAATCGTGAGATTGCAATTGAAGCATAAAGTGTGTCAGTGAGGGGAAAACAAACGTCTAACACATTCATATGTTCTTATCAAATGCTTTCTGCATTCATATGTTAATGCTTTATCCATTCATATGTTATGGGATTTTGTTTAACACTCAGTTCCTTTGCCTAAGCGCCTATTCAACACAGCTAGTGATCAGAAATGACCTCAATTTGGATGAATGTCCAATGGCATACGTTAGAGCACATTCTATGACATTTAAAAATAATCCAGAAACCATGCAATTTGGAGAAACAACTGTAACGTCCAGAATGCAAGATTATTCAGAATGTCTAATGGCATAAGCTTGTGAACATGGGGTTAGGTAGTTAACATGTATAAATGTCCTTAGAGTATATCAAAGGAGACATGAATTCTTGCTTGAAGTGTCATTTCATCTACCACACTGAAAATGGGTGGAGACTTGGATGGGACTTGTCTGCAGCACGAAAATCATTTGAAAAGCACCACAATGGTGATTAAACTACAGCCAGGCGTTGTCTTGATGCCGCGTTCTCTCATCATGCTGCGAATTACCTTCACATCATCCCATTGTTTTCGCTTTGCACAAAGATTTGCGAGGAGAGAAAAAAATGCTACTGTCATTAGGGTCAGAACCATCAGCTTTTTCAG